>JARQOD010003120.1:0-68688 GCA_033576555.1 Oophaga sylvatica | reverse complement strand
TCTGAGAGAGTACGCCCCAACGGCACAGTCTAAACATCCACCTTATATGAGGCAAGCTCGGGGTTGGGATGTACTAGGATAGGTGCAGTGGTAAATTTATCTTTTAGACGGGAAAATGCTTCCTGGGCTTGGGGAGCCCAGGAGAACCTAGACTCTTTCCGGGTTAAGTTGGGTGATAGGTGACACTACCTCAGAGAAATTCTAATGAAACGTCTATAGAATTTGGGCAAACCCGATGAAGCGCTGTATTCCTTCACATTTCTGGGACTTGGCCAACCCTTTGATGGTTTGGGGTTTTGCTTCCATCCATACTAATTCCCTTTTGTGTAGACAGTACATACCCCAGAAATTGAATTTCGGTCCTATGGAATTCACACTTTTCAAGTTTGATAAAAAGATGATTTTGTCTTAGACTTTCCCAAGACCTTTCTCACATGTCCATGATGTTCTCTGTGGAGTTAGAAAAAATTAGAATATCTTTCCAAATAAATCACCACGAATGTATCTAGGAGATCCCTGAAGATGTCATTCACCAAGTGTTGGAAAGTGGCGGGGGCGGTACTCAGACAAAAGGCATAACTAATATTCAAAGGTCCATAGCGTGACCTGAGCAGTCTTCCATTCATCCCCAGGTCTAATACGGACTAAGTTATAGGCCCCACGAAGATCTAGTTTAGAGAAAATTTTGGCATGTCGCACTCTCTCCAATAATTCAGGGATTAAAGGCAATGGATAACGGTTTCTAATAGTAACCTTATTGAGTTCCCTATAGTCTACGCAGGGTCTCAGAGATCCATCTTTCTTCTTTACAAAGAAGATGGGTGCACCTGCAGGAGATGAAGAGGGGCGTATGAAGCCCTTGGCTAGATTTTCGTCTATGTAATCCTTTAAAGCCTTTAGCTCGGGCCCCGCCAGGGGGTAGATCTTACCAAAAGGTATCTCTGCTCCAGGCAATAATTCAATTGGACAATCATATGGACGGTGAGGAGGAAGCTGGTCAGCGTTCTTCTTGTCACATAAATCCACATAGTCCTGGTATACAGCTGGTAGTTCAGGGACTGACATGGTTCCTTTAGGAACAGAGCAAGCTGAAACTTTTGGACTCATCTGTTTCTCTGGAAAGTGTAATTCCTTGGTCTCCCAGTTAATGGTAGGATTCTGAGCCTGCAGCCATGGTAGCCCTAGAATAATGGGAAAGTGGGGAGAAGAGATAAGCATAAAGGACAGTTTCTCTTGATGATCTTTACCCATAAGAATCCTCAAAGGCTCTGTTTCCTGATCCACTGGTCCAGAGGTCAGCAGGGAGCCATCCACAGTTTCCATCTGTACTGGAGTAGCCTTCTTCACTGAACGTATCCCCTGTTTCAGAGCAAAGGAGACATCCATAAAATTTCCACTTGCCCCTGAGTCGATCATAGCAGAGCTAGACACCCAAGCTGAGTCAACCCAGAGTTTGATGGAAAGAAAGCAATGAGAATTATTTTTCTTACAACTCAGCTGGGACACCGCTGAGGAAACTTGAAAAATGGCAGCGTTTACACAGTCAACGTCCTCAGAGGTAACGGAGTTTAAGTCCGAGAAATCAAGATCTGTTGCTGCAGATCTCTCTGGAGCCTGAGGCTCGGACCTGACAGATCCCCTCTCGCAACACTCACAGTGAATGAGTGCTGCAGTAGTCTTACGAGAACGGCTGGGGCAGTTTATAATGAAGTGCCCTGACTTACCACAATAGAAACATAGATTCTCCTTAAAACGATGTTCCTTGCGTGCATCACTAACCCGTCGTTGTAAAGAGTCTACCTGCATGGGTTCAGGTTCAGGTTCCCGTGTAATCCTACTCAAAGGTTCCTTAGCTGGAGAGGAAGGTAGGAAAAGGTTAGTGCGATTGCTTTCGAACCATCTCTCTTGCCTGCGTTCAGTCAGACGAGTATCAATACGGATGCAGTAGTTAATAAAGTCACCTAACGCAGTGGGGGGGTCGGCACGAGCAAGTTCATCCTTAATCAGTGGAGATAACCCTTTTCGAAAAATAGATTTTTTGGCGGAACTGTCCCAGGTGGTATCAAGGGCCCATCTCCTGAAATCCAAGGCATATTCAGCTACCGAGTGCTTACCTTGGCGCAAAGCTAACATGGCTGCTTCAGCTGTTGCACCTCGATTGGGGTCATCAAACACCTGCCCCATGGCTGAAATGAAAGCATCAAGATGATCCAAACATTCATCCTCAGTCTCAATCAGAAGGTTTGCCCACATCAAAGCCTTGTTGGTAAGCAACATAATTATAGTAAGCACCTTAGATCGTTCAGTGGGAAATTGTGAAGCTATGCAGAAAAAAAAAGATTGCATTGATTAATAAATCCCCTGAATTTCTCACGTTCACCGCCAAAACGAAAAGGGGGCAACTTGGGAATCCCAGAACTCGGGGCTACGGCAGGAGCCTGGACTCGCTCCTCTAGAACCTCAATCCTGGTTCGCAAATCCTGGGTAGTCTGTCCAAACACTTGCAAATTGTGATTAGTGAGGTCCTGTAGGTTTGTAAAACAGGTCTTTATATTCTGCAAATCTGCAAGGATATTATCAGTCACTCCACAAAGTTCCTTTATGCGGGCCTCCATTTTCCAGATCTTTTAAGACAGGAGTACTGGAAGGAGAGGAGAGGAAAAAAAACAAAACAATAGTGTTTACCTGTGATAACACTGCAGAGAGAAAAAAAAAATTAAGGGAACTGCTCACCTGGAATGGTTGTGAGAAGTCACAACCACTGTCATCACAGAAAGTTCACCCGGACATCTGATATCCACAGTTACAGCAGACAAAAAAGAGAAAAGAAAAAAAAAACAATAGTGTTTACCTGTGGTAACACTGCAGACAAAAAAAACTTAAGGGAATTGCTCACCTGGAATGGTTGTGAGAAGTCACAACCACTGTCATCACAGAAAGTACAACGGGACATCCGATATCCACAGTTACAGCAGACACAGCCTTTCCAGACCCAGCAGACACTAACGTTTTGGCTTCAGAATCTTGTAATGTAAGTAGTACAGTTCATATAGTGTCTTGTGCTTGGGTGCGATGAAAACACAGGAGTCACAGGTTTGATATAGAAGGTCTTGTATTACTTCATACAAGTGGCAGTAATAGTCACACAGTTTGCAGATACAAAAGCAGGAGACACAGCAGGCCAGAGTAACTTAAGCTCAGCAATCACTCTCCACAACAGGTTCAGGATCTCTTCTCTGTTACCGTCAGTCCATGCAAACGTGGATTTATCAAAATAGCAAGGTTCCAAAGTCCACGAGTGTTCCAAAGTTCCACAATAGGAAATAACTGGAGTACAAGTCCAAGGCTTTCAGGAGTCAGGTCACAGGTTCACTGCAGGCTTGATTCTGAAGCACTGATTGCTCAGCTGTGGCTGCTTAAGAAGCAAGAGGAGAGAATCAGGGCGGGAACATGCAAGCTGGAAACTCCATATTGACTGAGGGCAGATAGCTGCAGCAAGACAGAAAGTAAAATGGCTGACGAACAAACTGAGTTTCAGGAACATGTACACAGAACCTTACAGCTTGGTACAAAAACAACATGAGTGATATTGTTGCAATACGACACTGTTTCCTGGAGGGGGCACAAATCATAAGTCATCAACATATTATAAAAATAACATTGGCAAAATCAATAACTGTAAACCAAGCAGCTTCCTGAGATATCTGGAACAAAAGTGTATATATATATATATATATATATATTATATATTGTACCAGCCAATACATAGAGAGTTAAATCTCGTAGTTGAAGGGGGAAGCTGGAGTTTTCTTTTTTTCTGTTAAGGCTACTGATAAGAACCTAGCTGCAGGCCTGCTGCCGAAGGTGGGGGCTAGGTTTTAACATCACTTGCTACCAGTTTCTGTAATCTGCTGAGCTATAGACTCTTGAGCTGAACTAAGAGGATACTGTCTGTTGGGGCAGGATTGCACCTGGCTTTAATTTGACCATGACTGGCTGCACCCTTAATCTGCCCACATCTGTTTTATCTGAAGCCCAGAAATCATGCGGTATCACACCTTCTAACATTGAAGGAAATTAATTTGTGTCCTCTATACTAGCAACGTCTAGCGACATGATTCCTTTCTCTGCCTGTCTATTTGCTTCTCACATACTCTGGCCTTCGATTCTTACGTACTGTGTCTATTCTAAAAACCTATTCAACAAATTTGACTAAAACCCTGTGCATCCTCACGAATACCCGATGGGAGGGGCTGGTCAAACCACTGCGTAGTTTGTGTGTCCTCTCTCCCTCAGCCTGCAGGTTGCTTATCTGTAGAATGACCTTGGTGTACAGCAAAATACCATCTCGCTGCTGCCAGCACTTATCTCTGCTTGCTGTCACTGACTTCTGCATTACCAGATCCGTTCCTACAAATATAACACTTGTATGTCTCATCTATCAATCTATTGTATCTAGCTTCATCTGCCAATTCTCCCTTTTTCTGTTTTCTATCCCACATCTGACCAATCATGACAGTTTTTATTCCCTGGGCGGGTGACACTGAGATAAAATATCCCTTTTCCCCTAAGTCTGGTGCGTTGATCCCTTGAAATCATTCCTATCACAGTTAAATATTTGATAGAAATCGAACTTAAAGACAACCACAGGGGTTGTAGTATTAACCCAGAAGGTGGGCATGCTGGCACTACTGGAGATCAAGATATAGCTCAAAAGGATATGTAACAGAAGGTTCATGACTGCTGGCTAATCTTGTCCTTCTTGTAGTGGGAGGCGTGAATCCAGGTGCTCTTGCCCTCGAGCTTCGGGCAGTAGGGGTGGACAGGACCACAGAGTAGGGACCCTCAAATCTGGGCTGGAGACAGTCTCTTCTCATAAATTTTTTTATGTATACAAGGTCACCAGGCGAGAAATCGTGCACCGTGTCACCTGTAAATTCTGGGAGAGAAGCAGACACTGTAGAGTGGGTGTTAGTTAACTCTTTAGACAAAGCAATCACAAATTTGCTATTTTATCATTGGTTTCAAATAATTCCTGGTGCCTAATGTCTTCTGTTTTTAACATACCAGCATGATGGAGTATTGAATATATAATGGCTCGAAGGGTGGCCCGTGACTCATTTGAGTTTAGAGGATCATGGACTGGACCTACTGCATGGATGATGATATCAGCGGGAAGGTCCCCTGCATGGGTTGTCAGAGTCTGTCCAGGTGGCAAAGGGTCATGAGTGTGTATATGAGCCATGCATTCTGCAGTGACGATGGGACCACCAGCTTGGGCTATTAATAGAGCCAGACCCCTTTATTGGAGCAGTTGGAGTTGACAGGACTAACTATAGCACCAACCCGATGTGTCAGGATATCACTGTACCCTATGGATAATGTCACTGGATTTCCGTTGCGGTCTGTGTAATGCTGTGAATGGCAGGGATACCAGTTTTCAAGTACACCGGGAGCTGGGGGCCTGACCGGATTTTCCGTGAACCTTACATAGCGACTGTCCTCTCTGAGGATTTGTGAAGGAGAGGAAGGTGCCTCATCTCTGAAGTAGGGGTGGAATAGGCCCTAGGACCAGGGGTTGACAATGATGGTGGGGGAATGGAGGAGGGAAGAAAAGATACTGGTGCTGCTGGGGATAGTGGTGGCTGTTGAGGGGCCCACCCCTCTTCTCTCTCCTGATCCTCCTCCCCTTCGTTAGATCCCATAATATCACGGCGGCGGCTTCTGATCATTGTCTGAAAAACTGAAGATTCATGCATTGCAGCAATGGCCGGGTTGGGGTGTGTGAAAGGGAACAATGGTGTTGCATCTGGTGCCATATTGGGAGCTGTGGCCTGCACAGGTGCGGGCGGGGGCTGGTAGTAGGCCCTGGTTGGTGTCAGCAAGGGATATAGGCCTGACTGGGTGTGCTTGGGTGTCTCAAGATGGCCACCGGAGGAGATGGGGTGTTGGTCATTTCCAGGTGTATTAAGATGGCCACTGGGTTTACCAAAATGGCCGCTGGGTGTGGGAGGGGCGATGGGCTGGGCATTACACCAGGGGCGACCCGCCCCACAAACACGGCAGGTCTCCGCCCAGGGCGGATTCTGTTCACCACACACATGACAAGTCCAACCTCCCTTTGTTCTGAGATCGGTGCCATTATAGGGCGGTGGCCGAGGGCTTGGAGCGGCCATTTTAGTTACATCAACAAGATCATATGCAGAGCATTTTACATATCCGAACAAAGGCTCAGCACCTTCTGAACCTCCTGCTCCATTTCCTGATACAGGAGTCCCTCATCACCCAACTTTCCTTTCTTCTATGCTACATAATTCTTCCACACTGAAGGCTGAAATTTTGCCCGTAGTAGGCAAATCCATCATCTTATACAAACTCCTCATTTTCTTAACAGCCTTTTTGCCTCCACGTGATTCCACCAATTTAACCACTCCCAAAGCACCACCCTCTAACTTATGGAGTTTTTCAGATTTAAACAGACGCATCATGATTTAACAGAGTGAAATGATCTGTCGCGACTCAGACCACCGGTGCCACTTGCAGGTCACCACCCGTCAATACAGAGTCCCCGCTCCATGTGTTGACAAGACAAAAAGTCCCTGCTCAATTTGTCCCTTCCCTAACTGTGGGTGATAACTTTACAGCACAGTCCACCGTAACACCCTACACAGTACAGAGTCCCCGCTCCATGCACTGACACTGGGGCTTCTCCTAATGAGGCTCCCCGTGTTGGACAAAGAGCCCCTGCTCAAATTTGTCACTTCTCAGACGAAGAGCCCCGGCTCAATTCGTCACTGATTAGACTATCATGTGCGTCTTATACCCCACTCAACACTTCAAGAATCTAAAATTTGTCCCAACTTTATTCTAACAGTCACGGGAGGCAATTTATCTACATAAAGGTACAGTGACTGGAGGAGGAGGAACGTGGTGTTTTGACTCAAGCACGTGCAGACATGCAACGTCACTCGGTCTCACTTGCTGGTTCGTGGCGTGGGATTGCCCTCGGTCTCACCACTTAACCGATCACACACCCAGACCCAAAAAGACAATACAGCTTAAGCCAACAATGACTGACACACAGGCAAGTGGGACGCATATATAGTATATGATCCCAACTTACCGTGTTCAACGGAGGCTGCAGTCCTCGCACTCAGTCATCACGGGCACCACCGCAAAGTCCTCAGGACGGGTCCGGACGGGCGGCAATCCACTGCCCCACGTTGGGCGCCAATTGTCGGGGTCGTAACGACAAACCACTCATCCTCCAGTCACGCCAAATTAGACTACGAGCACGGGTCGACCAAGAATGAATCAGGCAATACGCTGGTTCAGACTTCAGAACGTGCTCTAAAAAAAACGGTGCTATTAGGCGACCATCTTCAGCAAGCACTGAACTTTTTATTCACGTACATAAGATTACATACACAGAATATTGGGGTGGAGTAAAGGCGGGATGAGGAGAAAGAGATATGCTGAACATATCCATATATGTACACGTCCAGCATCTGGTCATCCTAATTGGTCCTTAGATCTTCTTCTAAGTCCTCCTTGATCATGTTGTCATCCTTAGTTTCATTTCTTGAAGAAAGATTCTATTGTTCTCGTGTATCATGTGGTTCCTCAATTCCCAAAGGTGGGGGGGCATTTCAGTGGATCCAGTTCAAATTATTAGATAGTTAGTGTAATACAGTGATAGGACACAAGGTGGAGACAGACACCAGCAGATACTGACATTATCTTAAAATAAGTTTCAATCTGAATAGTATTCTTTTAAGGAAAACTTCGTGTTTATCTTGACATATCAAAATAACAAGACATATATACACACTATGAATATATAAGTATAGTAGAAAATTATATTTTACCTTGACACTCTGAAGCACAGAATTTATATATTCCTTTTGAATAAAATTATTTATTTGGCACAATAATATAATTTTCTGTTATATTTGAATTAAATGTATGTAACATACTTGATGATATAGGAATTTTACCAGCCCCTATCATCCCCGCTTGGTTGGTGGTTACTCTGTACAAGTAATTTTGTTATTTTTTTGTTTATTTATCTATTAAATTGTTATATCTAAAACTCTGGTCCCTTTGCTTGTTTATCTTGCATATAGGGTTGTAGTGTGTTCTATATATACACAGAGCTATTTAATATTGATTCCTGGTTGGGAATTTTTTGTATCCTTAATATATATATATATATATATATTATACACTACACTACTAGTGCCCTCCTCTAATGTCCCCAAGGATGCACTGTCCACCTATATCTATACCCCCACTAACCAGACATAACACTAGAAGAAGACGTCATACAGTACAGGTCCTTCTCAAAAAATTAGCATATAGTGCTAAATTTCATTATTTTCCATAATGTAATGATTACAATTAAACTTTCATATATTTTAGATTCATTACACACCAACTGAAATTTTTCAGGTCTTTTATTGTTTTAATACTGATGATTTTGGCATACAACTCCTGATAACCCAAAAAACCTGTCTCAAAAAATTAACATATTTCAACCGTCCAATAAAATAAAAGTGTTTTTTAAAAACAAACAAAAAAAACATCAAATAATAATGTTCAGTTATGCACTCAATACTTGGTCAGGAATCCTTTTGCAGAAATGACTGCTTCAATGCGGCGTGGCATGGAGGCAATCAGCCTGTGACACTGCTGAGGTGTTATGGAGGCCCAGGATGCTTCGATAGCGGCCTTAAGCTCATCCAGAGTGTTGGGTCTTGCGTCTCTCAACTTTCTCTTCACAATATCCCACAGATTCTCTATGGGGTTCAGGTCAGGAGAGTTGGCAGGCCAATTGAGCACAGTAATACCATGGTCAGTAAACCATTTACCAGTGGTTTTGGCACTGTGAGCAGGTGCCAGGTCGTGCTGAAAAATGAAATCTTCATCTCCATAAAGCATTTCAGCCGATGGAAGCATGAAGTGCTCCTGATAGCAAGCTGCATTGACCCTGCCTTGATGAAACACAGTGGACCAACACCAGCAGCTGACATGGCACCCCACACCATCACTGACTGTGGGTACTTGACACTGGACTTCAGGCATTTTGGCATTTCCTTCTCCCCAGTCTTCCTCCAGACTCTGGCACCTTGATTTCTGATTGACATGCAAAATTTGCTTTCATCAGAAAAAAGTACTTGGGACCACTTAGCAACAGTCCAGTGCTGCTTCTCTGTAGCCCAGGTCAGGCGCTTCTGCCGCTGTTTATGGTTCAAAAGTGGCTTTACCTGGGGAATGCGGCACCTGTAGCCCATTTCCTGCACACGCCTGTGTACGGTGGCTCTGGATGTTTCTACACCAGACTCAGTCCACTGCTTCCTCACGTCCCCCAAGGTCTGGAATCGGTCCTTCTCCACAATCTTCCTCAGGATCCGGTCACCTCTTCTCGTTGTACAGCGTTTTCTGCCACATTGTTTCCTTCCAACAGACTTCCCATTGAGGTGCCTTGATACAGCACTCTGGGAACAGCCTATTTGTTGCGAAATTTCTTTCTGGGTCTTACCCTCTTGCTTGAGGGTGTCAATGATGGCCTTCTTGACATCAGTCAGGTCGCTAGTCTTACCCATGATGGGGGTTTTGAGTAATGAACCAGGCAGGGAGTTTTTAAAAGCCTCAGGAATCTTTTGCATGTGTTTAGAGTTAATTAGTTGATTCAGAAGATTAGGGTAATAGCTCGTTTAGAGAACCTTTTCTTGATATGCTAATTTTTTGAGACAGGTTTTTTGGGTTATCAGGAGTTGTATGCCAAAATCATCAGTATTAAAACAATAAAAAACCTGACAAATTTTAGTTGGTGTGTAATGAATCTAAAATATATGAAAGTTTAATTGTAATCATTACATTATGGAAAATAATGAAATTTAGCACTTTATGCTAATTTTTTGAGAAGGACCTGTATATAAAAGGCATACACTTACACACATAAAAAGAATGCAAACACTTCAAGGGTTAATACCCTTGACCTCCTTACATTCCCCCTTCCTTTAACTATTGCCATCCCCAGCAATAGGGGGCACTAACACATGCATATTATTTACTGACACATATAGCAAACATTAAACACATTTTTAATGAGGCAGAAATATTAAAAATATTATAAAAAAAAATGTCTTTGTCTCCCTCTTCCTTTGAGGGAAGCACCGTAACAAAAAAAACAAAGAACTTTCAAAGTTCCCTTTTGACAGAGCCCCTAGAAAACGTCACAGGGTGCCCTGCCCTGGAGGGACGCGGAGCAGTCCCCACTGCATCAATTGTACAACTAGCATCAGTAACAAATGGAGACGGGAGCTTGACAGGTTCCACCGAAAGTTCAATGAGGCGCCTTCCGCGCCGTGGCTCCACCGTCAGATACTTGCCATCTCCCCTTCTCCCGGTTATCCCATACCCGGGTACGGGCTGACGAAGACTCTGCAGCTGCAGAGTCCCATTGCTGCCTCACGATAATAACCAGAGGGCTCCGACGAGGAGCTGTAAGACTCCGCATCCTGACGTCGCGGGGGCTCAGACCTCAGCGAACGCACGGACCTTGGCTTTCGGGCAATTCCTCCTCAAGCATTTCATCCCAGAGGCACGTAGGACATATCCGTTCCATCTCCCTCCGCCACCACCACTCTATACGGCCTACTCACCCCGCAGTGGCACTGAGACATCGTGGCCGTCGCTTTGGATGTCAATGACATCAGTCCACGACACTCAGGGCATTCTGCAGGGCTGCTCCCGTTCCAGGGTGGGGCTCTCGTCGTCCTCTCCACCCATTTTCCAGCATTAGGTGGGAAAGAGCGTATGTCCATCTCTGTTCTCTCCTCCTCGCAGGGGTGGTCCCAACATTGTTGACAGTTCTCGCTTGGCGCCTTTGGGACACTGTCACACCCACGAAGAACATCTTGTTGACAAGGACAGTTCTTTTTGGCGCCAGTATTCTCCATCTTGTCAGAAGCCATCCTGGGATCTGTAGACTCTTCCTTCATCTTTTCTTTAGTCAAATCGGGTACTTTAGTCACATCCATTTTACGGTACTTTTCAGAACATTCCTCAATCTGCAGGTACAGGGTTATAGCTTCCAGTTTTGCTGCTCCCATATACTTAATCATCGCCATGGTTTCACTGCCAGATGGGGCAGCAAGATCCTGCCGACTACGCTACTTGTAAAGGGTTGGCCGAGGGGTGAACTTACTGGGAGCAGCTGCATTCTTCATTCCAGTTACCTCTATTTTCCGGGGCAGAGTATATAGAATAATTAGAATCAGAGTCCAGAATCATGTCAAACAGTTCTGCTTTATTTTCCTCTGGACACAGCACATCCAAAACACCACCATTAGCACGTCTTATACGGTACCAGCAGTACATTTTCCACGCCTCGCTTCTTCTCCTCTGCTACACCAGAATGGACCACAAAGTACTGACAGGACGAGGAGCCCGGTGAAAACGGCACTTCGATCTCTTCCCCTGGAGACACTTCAATCCAGTATAGAAAGACACATCTACTAGGTCGTCCACCCCTCTCTGGTTATCCTGCCTGAATACTTGCTGGTGGCCCACTCGCTACTACGCTCATGCACGCACTATTCTGCTGAGCGTTCCCACAGTGGATCTTCCACTGGCCTCTGCTACGTCAGCCTACAGACTTTGGGCTCACGTTCCCACGGTGAATCCTTCACCGGCTACTCTCAAGTTGCTGGTACCTTCCACTCTACTTGTCACTGCTCAGGGCCCAGGAACGTGGATGTCCTTACTCTAGCAAGGTCCACCCCCATTAGTGATCCCTCGCAAGCTATATCTAACACATATATATATATATATATACTACACTACTAGTGCCCTCCTCTAATGTCTCCAAGGATGCATTGTCTACCTATATCTATACCCCCACTAACCATACATAACACTAGAAGACATCATACAGTAAATAAAAGGCATACACTTCCACACATAAAAAGAATGCAAACATTTCAAGGGTTAATACCCTTGACCTCCTTACAAGTGCACTAGATATTTACCCCTTAGCCCCCGAGGGTGGTTTGCACGTTAATGACTGGGCCAATTTTTACAATTCTGACCACTGTCCCTTTATGAGGTCATAACTCTGGAACGCTTCCATGGATCCTGGTGATTCTGACATTGATTTCTTGTCACATATTGTTCTTCATGATAGTGGTAAAATTTATTTGATATGACTTGCGTTTATTTGTGAAAAAATGGAAATTTGGCGAAAATTTTGAAAATTTCGCAATTTTCCAAATTTGAATTTTCATGCCCTTAAATCACAGAGATATGTCACACAAAATACTTAATAAATAAAGTTTTCCACATGTTTACTTTACATCACCACAATTTTGGAACCAAAATTTCTTTTCTTGTGAAGTTAAGGATTAAAAGTTAAACAGTGATTTCTCATTTTTACAACACCATTTTTTTTTAGGGACATCACATTTGAAGTCACTTTGAGGGGTCTATGATAGAAAATACCCAAAAGTGACACCATTCTAAAAACTGCAGCCCTGAAGATGCTCAAAACCACATTCAAGAAGTTTATTAACCCTTCAGATGCTTCACAGGAATTTTTGGAATGTTTAAAAATATATGAACATTTAACTTTTTTTCACAAAAAATGTATTTCAGGTCAAATTTTTTTCATTTTACCAAGGATAACAGGTGAAATTGGACCCCAAAAATTGTTGTACAATTTGTCCTGAGTACGATGATACCCCATATGTGAGGGTAAACCACCGTTTGGGCGCATGGCAGAGCTCGGAAGGGAAGGAGCGCCGTTTGATTTTTCAATGCAAAATTGGCTGGAATTAAGATTGGACGCCATGTTGCGTTTGGAGAGCTCCTGATGTGCCTAAACAGTGGAAACCCCCACAAGTGACACCATTTTGGAAACTAGACCCCCTAAGGAACTTATCTAGATGTGTGATGAGCAGTTTGAACCCCTAAGTGCTTCACAGAAGTTTATAACGTACAGCGGTAAAAATAAAAAATCATAGTTTTTTACAAAAATTATCTTTTCGCCCCCAATATTTTATTTTCACAAGGGTAATAGGAGAAATTAGACACCAAAAGTTGTTGCCCAATTTGTCCTGAGTACGCTGATACCCTATATGTGCGGGTAAATCACTGTTTGGGCACATGGCAGAGCTCAGAAGGGAAAGAGCACTGTTTGACTTTTTTAATGAAGAATTGGCTGGAATTGAGATCGGACATGTGTGGCCCAGCTATGCAGGCACACATAAAATCCAGGAGAGTGCACAGGAAGGTAATCGCAACGCTTGATATGCATTCACTGCCACTCACTCTTTCAGACACACCCATCTGAGATATAAGGGGGAAGTGACACGTAGCAAGAGAGATTAGTCTGAAGCAGAGGAGAGAAAGGAGTCTGTTTCCTGTCAGAGGACAGGGCAGTTCAGTCTCAGTCCAGTCTGGACTTGGAGGATACTGAGAGCTACTCAGTGAGCTCTAGGAGAAAGCTGACTTTTCACATTGAAGCTACAGGTGCTTATGTTAAGAGCGGGAAGCAGGGCGAAGGGCGCAGTGGAGAAGACAGAGAAGTGCTACAGGTATTGGATTACTTGCACTAAATTGCCGGACACCGGGGTCCGAAGCGTTGCTACTGTTTCAAGCATAGTAACAAGAAAACCGGAGGCATCTGGACTACAGGTCGCAGAGTGCAGCCCAAAGCGTCAATACGTAACCGGAGTCAGGGAGAACGGGGACTTTAAGTCAAGCGCAGACAAAAGTAAGGACTTAGTTCTCACCACTTAGAAGGCTCCACCACAATGTTGGCCGGGCATTACAGCTACAGAGAAAGCTGGAGAGTTCAGAGTTAACTTCGCTTCAGGCAAGTTGGGCTCACATACATATTGAAGTTAAGGAGGCCTCTAACCTGCTCAGCGGTTACCCGAATGTGCATTCTCCACCCGACCAGCTCCCCGGGACCTGCTTGAACCATCTACCAGTAAAGGTATGAAAAGAAGCTGCATTGTGTGTGACTAAATTATTATCTACACCCTGCATAATCACCATAGACTTCCAGGGACCTGTCTCACCTGTGGGAGACTTACCACCAGCTGCCCCATAACATCCCCTGTGAAGAACCTTATAGCAGCGCTGGTCCAATTGATCAGACACCGCAGGTGGCGTCACAAACTACCTATCCTAATAATCCCCTGTAAATAATCCCCCATTGCTTGACCGCCAGGGCCACGGACCGAGTCCCGCTGCCAGTGACATCTCCCATAGAAATCAATGGGCTCGGCTCCGAGTACCCCATAGCCCTGGTACCACCAATGTGGTGCGAGTCAGACATCATGTCGCATTTGGAGAGCCCCTGATGTGCCTAAACAGTGGAAACCCCCCAATTCTAACTCCAACCCTAACCCCAACACACCCCTAACCCTAATCCCAACCCTAACACCAACACACCCCTAACCCTAATCCCAGCCCTAGCCATAACCCTAACCACAAACCTAACCCTAATTCCAACCCTAACACTAATCCAAACCCTAACCCCAACCCTAACCCTAACTTTAGCCCTAAACCTAACGGTAAAATGGAAATAAATGCATTTTTTACTTTATTATTTTTCCCTAACTAAAGGGGTGATAAAGGGGGGGTTGATTTACTATTTATAGCGGGTTTTTATGATTGGCAGCTGTCACATGATAAAAGACGCTTTTTATTACAAAAAATAGTTTTTTCATCATCACATTTTGAGAGCTATAATTTTTCCATATTTTGGCCCACAGAGTCATGTGAGGTCTTATTTTTTACGGGACGAGTTGACGTTTTTATTGGTACCATTTTCGGCACATGACATTTTTTGATCGATTTTTATTGCGATTTTTGGGAGGCAAAATAAACAAAAAACAGCAATTCATGAATTTCTTTTGGGGGAGGTGTTTACACCATTCCACTTATGGTAAAATTGATAAAGCAGTTTTATTCTTCGGGTCAGTACGATTACAGCGATCCCTCATTTATATAATTTTTTTGTTTTGGCGCTTTTATACAATAAAAACTCTTATATAAAAAATAATTATTTTTGCATCGCTTTATTCTGCGAGCTGTAACTTTTTTATTTTTTCACTGATGACGCTGTATGGCAGCTCCTTTTTTGTGGGAAAAGATGACATTTTCACCGGTACCATGTTTATTTATATCCATCTTTTTGATCACGTGTTATTTCTCTTTTTGTTCGGCGGTATGATGATAAATCATTGTTTTTTTGCCTTGTTTTTTTAAGGGGTTCACTAAAGGGGTTAACTAGTGGGACAGTTTTATAGGGCGGGTCGTTACGGACACGGCAATGCTAAATATGTGTACTTTTATTGATTTTTTTATTTACATAAAGAAATGTATTTATTGGGGAAACATTTATTTTTTCTTTAGGAATTTTTTTTAAAAAAATTTTTCATTTTTTTTTACATTGTCCCATGGTGGGACATCATTACATCATGTCATATCGCTGATCTGACACTTTGCACAGCACTGTGTCAGATCAGCGATCTGACAGGCAGTGAAGGAGGCTTGCGGTGCCTGCTCTCAGCAGGCACTGACAAGCCACCTCACTGCAGGACCCAGAAGGACCCGCGGCCATCTTGGAGCATCACATCGCGTTGTTCTGAGGGAAGCACACAGGGAGCCCCTCCCTGTGCGATGCTTCTGTATGCCACCGGAACGCTGCGATCTTGTTATTAAGAAATGGGGTATGTGAACCCCCATGATCAGGGTCATTTGGCTTTTTTCTGAGTGGAGAAGAAGTTTTGGTGTTATCATTCATATTCTCTCAAAAAAAAGCCAAGAAAGCAGAAATTCTATGTAAAGTTTTGAGCACAACTGTATATTATATATAGTCCCACACAAACAGGATACGTGGGATAGACCCCTCTGCACAGAACGCATCAATAGATTATAGTACCGTACTGGAAAATACAATCAATTCATCTTAAAGTGCGATGTGCGAGGATCATCACATACTGTATATATTATTCAGTAAAAAAGAACTATACTCATTTCATGTCATTTGTAGATAAATACAATATACTACACGATATAATACACAACCAATGTATTTTTGAGAAGGATATCATATTAGAAAGCCATGAGAGGTGCCACATAGATAATATTTTTCCCCAAGCGTATCGCCGCTACCAATGTGGCTTCATCAGGGACAGGTGCAAGGTATAAGTGTAGCAAGTCTAGATGAAATATCATTTGTAGACATTTTAATTACCCATCAGCTGTGACTGACCAAGAATTCAGAGTTATGGGAATTAGCTCTTTCCAAATTCTCTACCAATCTTTGGGATATGCTTATTGACCGTAATAAAAACCTATTAGAAAATGTAAAGGTTGAGATCAAGGATAAGGAAAAGTGTTATGTTTCGGTAGCTGAGGAGTGCAGGTAAAAAAGGCAATACACCAGAGCAGTTGGAATCTATGAGATTGCAGTACCCTGACTAACCACCACAACTAGAGGCAGCCGTGGAGCGTTCCTACGTTGGTCCTAGACGCCTCGTCACAGCCTGAGAAACTAACTACACCTAAAGATAGAAATAGGAAAGCTATCTGCCCCGGAGCAGAACCCCAAAGATAATAGAAAGCCCCCAAACAAGTAATGGCGGTTAGACAAGAAGAAATACTGACACAGAAAGAAAATAGTATGAGCAAACGCTGGGGCCCAAACTAACTAAATAGAAAAGGATAGGAAGGGTACTTACTGCAATCCCAGAAAACCCTGAAAGCACCAACTCTACTAATTTCAAAATCACCTGAGATCACACGACCTCTACCACCTAAATTAGTTCTCTGGTGTAACAAAATCAAAACAGCAGCCACTGAAAAAACTGGAAAAAGCAAAAGTACAAACATCAGTGGCCGAACAAAACTGAGAGGGCAGAAGCCCCCGGAGGGGACCCTGAAGACCCCAAAGAAGTGCAGGACAAAATGCAAAATATAGCACAAAAACAAAAAGAAGAAAATGTCTTATCTGTTAGCAGGAGATGCAGACATGACACAGCAGGCTACAAGGGAAACAGGAATGAAGGATTCAGACCAGAACAATTGATCACCGGCAACCCTGATGGGAAGGTGACTCCCTTATATAAGACCAGTCAGTAACACCTGATTTCCAGTCCTCACAATCTTCACTGAACAGACCAGTACCGCTTGTAACCACCAGAGGGAGTCTCTGCTCAGAACTCATCTCAAACCCATTCACAACAGTACCCCCCCTTGAGGAGGGGTCACCGAACCCTCATTTGAGCAACCAGGTCGGTCAGGATGAGTTCTATGATACGCACGGATGAGTCTCCTAGCATGGATGTCCGAAGCAAACACCCAAGAATTGTCTTCCTGACCATAACCTCTCCACTTAACCAAATACTGGAGTTTCCGTCTAGAAAAACGAGAATCCAATATTTTCTCAACCACATACTCCAGATTGCCCTCAACCAAAACAGGGTCAGGAGGCACAGCAGCAGGAACCACTGGCTCAACAAACCTCTTCAACAAGGACTTGTGGAACACGTTATGGATCTTAAATGTCCCTGGAAGAAGCAACGAAAAGAAACAGGATTAATAATCTCCATGATCTTATAAGGTCCAATGAACCTAGGCTTAAATTTAGGAGATGCTACTCTCATAGGAATATTCCTTGAGGACAACCAGACCAAGTCCCCCACTTTAAACCGAGGACCATCAGTCCTATGCCGGTTAGCAAACCGCTGGGCATTCTCCTGAGAGAGGGACAACCTCTCCACTACCTGGTCCCAAATCTGTTGCATACGCTCCACAACAGAGTCAACACCTGGACAGACAGAAGCCTCCGTCTGTCCTGAAGAAAATCGAGGGTGAAACCCAGAATTACAGAAAAACGGAGACATCAAAGTGGCAGAGCTAGCCCTATTATTAAGAGCAAACTCAGCCAAAGGCAAAAAAGAGACCCAGTCATCCTGATCAGCAGACACAAAGCATCTTAGATAAGTCTCCAATGTCTGGTTTGTTCTCTCAGTTTGACCATTGGTCTGAGGATGAAATGCCGAGGAGAAAGACAATTGAACACCCAGTTTAGAACAGAAAGTCCTCCAAAATCTGGAAACAAACTGGACTCCTCTGTCAGACACAATGTTCTCAGGAATGCCGTGTAAACGAACCACGTGCTGAAGGAACAACGGCACCAATTCAGAGGAGGAAGGCAACTTAGGTAATGGCACAAGATGTATCATTTTGGAAAACCTATCACAAATTACCCAGATGGTGGTCATTCTCTGAGAAACAGGAAGGTCGGAAATGAAATCCATAGAGATATGGGTCCATGGTCTCTTGGGCACAGGCAATGGCATCAACAAACCACTAGAGCGAGAGCAAGGCTTGGAGCGAGAGCAAGTCCCGCAGGACTGCACAAATTCCCTGACATCGCGAGACAAGGTAGGCCACCAAAAGGACCGACTAACCAAGTCTCTGGTACCAAAAATTCCGGGATGCCCAGCCAATGCGGAACAATGAATCTCAGACATCACACTCTTTTTCCATTGGTCCGGGACAAACAATTTTCCAACAGGGCAGCGCTCGGGCCTATCCTCCTGACACCCCTCCAGAGCAAGTCTCAAATTGGGCGAGATGGCGGAAAGAACTACACCTCTTTCAAAATAACAGAAGGATCAGATAACTCAGGAGAGTCCGCAAGGAAACTCCTCGAGAGAGCATCCGCCTTAACATTCTTAGTGCCCGGAAGAAAGGAAACCACAAAATTAAAACGTGTGAAAAACAAGGCCCACCTGGCCTGTCTAGGATTGAGTCGCTTGGCAGATTCCAGATAGACCAGATTCTTATGGTCCGTAAGGACCACCACCTGATGTTTGGCTCCCTCCAGCCAATGTCTCCACTCTTCAAAAGCCCACTTCATGGCCAATAACTCCGATTACCCACGTCATAATTACGTTCAGTAGGAGAAAATTTTCGAGAGAAAAAGGCACAAGGGTTACTTTTAGAGGTCTCTGGATCTTTTTGGGACAAAACGGCACCTGCCCCAATTTCAGAGGCATCAACCTCCACCTGAAATGACAGAGAAACATCAGGCTGCCGTAGAACAGGAGCAGAAGTGAATCTCTGCTTAAGTTCCTGAAATGCAGAGACTGCCTCAGGAGGCCAATTCACCACATCAGAACCCTTTCTGGTCAAATCAGTTAATGGTTTAACAATAACCGAGAAATTACCAATAAATTTACGATAAAAATTGGCAAAACCCAAAAATCTCTGAAGAGCCTTTAATGAAGCAGGTTGGACCCAATCACAGATGGCCTGAACCTTGACCGGGTCCATTTCAATAACAGATGGGGACAAAATGAATCCCAGAAATGAGATCCTCTGTACGCCAAAAAGACACTTTGATCCCTTCACATACAGAGCATTCTCTCTCAAAATCTGGAATACAGTTCGAACATGTTTCACATGAGAGTCCCAGTCATTAGAAAAAATCAAGATATCATCCAAATAAACAATCAGAAATTTGTCCACAAAATCCCTGAAAATGTCATTCATGAAGGACTGGAAGATGGAAGGAGCATTAGTGAGCCCAAAGGGCATCACTAGGTACTCAAAATGCCCTTCAGGGGTATTGAATGCCGTCTTCCATTCATCCCCGTGCTTAATGCGAATAAGGTTATACGCCCCCTGAGGTCAAGCTTGGTAAACCAAGTAGCGTTTTTCACCCTGGAAAACAGGTCAGAAATCAAGGGTAACGGGTATTGATATTTCACAGTAATATTGTTCAAGAGACGATAATCAATACACGGCCTTAATGAACCATCTTTTTTGGCCACAAAGAAAAAACCGGCACCTAAGGGTGAAGAGGATGGTCTGATATGACCCTTCTCCAATCATTCCTTGATATAAGACCGCATAGCGTCATGTTCAGGTACAGACAAGTTAAAAAGGCGACCTTTAGGGAATTTACTACCCGGCACTAATTCAATAGTGCAGTCATAGCTCCTATGGGGAGGCAAGGATGCAGATTTACTTTCGCTAAACACATCAGAAAAATCAAACAAAAAGTCAGGAACATCCTGAGCCTGGGGGAAGGCAGAAAAAACAGGAGTGTTGGTATTAACACATTGGCAGCCCCAACTGGTTACAGACACAGATTTCCAATCCAAAACAGGATTATGAGACTGTAACCAAGGGAAACCCAGCACGATAATGTCATGCAGATTATATAGAACCAAAAATTTGCAGCACTCCTGGTGATCAGGTTCAACCCTCATTATCACCTGAGTAGAAAACTGGGGTTTATTCTCAGCCAAAGGGGTAGAATCGATCCCCAGTAGGGGAATAGACTTCTGTAGGGTATCAAGGGAAACCCACAACGTTTAGCAAAATCATAATCCATCAGGTTAATAGCTGCTCCCGAATCAACAAAAGCCTGAGCAGAAAATGTGGACAGGGAGCAAATCAGAGTGACCGTTAATAAAAACTTAGTCTGAACACTACCCAAGACAACTGAGCGTGCAAAACGTCTTCCCGCTTAGGGCAGACTGAAATAGCATGAGAGGCATCACCACAGTAGAAACATAACCCATTGCGCTTTCGAAACTCATGACGCTGTGCCCCAGACACCACTCCATCACACTGCATGGGCTCAGAAGCTGGTTCACAAGGCAACACCATTCCACGCATACTTCTCCGCTCACGCAAACGTCTGTCAATTTGAATCGCTAATGACATAGAATCATTGAGACCAGAGGGGACAGGGAATCCCACCATAACATCCTTTACATTATCCGACAGACCCTTCCGGAAAAGGGCCGCCAAAGCGTCGTCATTCCATTTGGTCAGGACTGCCCACCTACGGAATCTCTGACAGTATAACTCAGCGTCATCAAGCCCCTGATTAATGCCAACAAGGCTTTTTCAGCTTGATCCGTGACATTAGGCTCATCGTACAATAACGCCAAGGCCTGAAAAAATGCATCAACATCACTCAAAACAGGATCCCCAGGTATCAGGGAAAAAGCCAATCCTGAGGATCGCCGCGCAGGAGAGATGATAATTTGAACCTGCTGCGCTGCGTTTCCTGAGGACTTAGATTTTAAGGCAAAAAACAATTTACAATTATTTTTGAAATTCTGAAACTTAGCTCGATCCCCTAAAAACAAATCTGGCATGGGGATCCTAGGTTCCACAACAGGCAACCTAGCAAGATATGCAGCAATACTCTGAACCTCAGTGGCAAGCTGATCCACACGGCCAGACAACTGTGCAAACTCCATTGGGAGAAAAGATCCTCCCCAGCACCCAGAGATACAGAGGGAAAAAAAAAAAAAATGCAACAAACAGAAAAATATCTCTGACAACTCTGACAACCTTTTTTCTTTCACAATTTTTTTCCCTTCTGTGAGTACCATACAATTTTCAATTTTTTGGCCGGTGATACTGTTATGTTTCGGTAGCTGAGGAGTGCAGGTAAAAAAGGCAATACACCAGAGCAGTTGGAATCTATGAGATTGCAGTACCCTGACTAACCACAACAACTAGAGGCAGCCGTGGAGTGTTCCTACGTTGGTCCTAGACGCCTCGTCACAGCCTGAGAAACTAACTACACCTAAAGATAGAAATAGGAAAGCTATCTGCCCCGGAGCAGAACCCCAAAGATAATAGAAAGCCCCCAAACATGTAATGGCGGTTAGACAAGAGGAAATACTGACACAGAAAGAAAATAGTATGAGCAAACGCTGGGGCCCAAACTATCTAAATAGAAAAGGATAGGAAGGGTACTTACTGCAATCCCAGAAAACCCTGAAAGCACCAACTCTACTAATTTCAAAATCACCTGAGATCACACGACCTCTTCCACCTAAATTAGTTCTCTGGTGTAACAAAATCAAAACAGCAGCCACTGAAAAAAATGGAAAAAGCAAAAGTACAAAACTCAGTGGCTGAACAAACTGAGAGGGCAAAAGCCCCCGGAGGGGACCCTGAAGGCCCCCACAGAAGTACAGGACAAAATGCAAAAATATAGCACAAACACAAAAGCAGAAAATGTCTTATCTGATAGCAGGAGATGCAGACACGATACAGCAGGCTACAAGGGAAACTGGAAAGAAGGATTCAGACCAGAACAATTGATCACCGGCAACCCTGATGGGAAAATGACTCCCTTATATAAGACCAGTCAGTAACACCTGATTCCCAGTCCTCACAATCTTCACTAGTACCGCTTGTAACCACCAGAGGGAGCCTCTGCTCAGAACTCATCTCAAACCCATTCACAACAGGGTTTATTCTCAGCCAAAGGGGTAGAATCGATCCCCAGTAGGGGAATAGACTTCTGTAGGGGTATCAAGGGAAACCCACAACGTTTAGCAAAATCATAATCCATCAGGTTAATAGCTGCTCCCGAATCAACGAAAGCCTGAGCAGAAAATGAGGACAGAGAGCATATCAGAGTGACAGTTAATAAAAACTTAGTCTGAACACTACCCAAGACAACTGAGCGTGCAAAACGTCTTCCCCGCTTAGGGCAGACTGAAATAGCATGAGAGGCATCACCACAGTAGAAACATAACCCATTGTGCTTTCGAAACTCATTGTAAGGTTCTATGTATATATTCCTGAAACTCAGTTTGTTCGTCAGCCATTTTACTTTCTGTCTTGCTGCAGCTATCTTGCCCTCAGTCAAAATGGAGTTTCCAGCTTGCATGTTCCCGCCCTGATTCTCTCCTTTGCTTCTTAAGCAGCCACAGCTGAGCAATCAGTGCTTCAGAATCTAGCCTGCAGTGAACCTGTGACTTGACTCCTGTAAGCCTTGGACCTTGTACTCCAGCTATTCCTACTGAGGAACTCTGAAGCACTTGTGGACTCTGAACCCTGCTCTTTGAAAGACCCACGTTTGCATGGACTTACGGTAACAGAGAAGAAGATCCTGAATCTGTATTGGAGAGTGATTGCTGAGCTTGGATTACTCTGGCCTGCCGTGTCTCCTGTTTCTGTGTCTGCAAACTGTGTGACTATTTCTGCCAACTTGTATGAAGTAATACAGGACTTTTCTATATCAAACCTGTGACTCCTGTGTTTTCATCGCACCCAAGCACAAGACGCTATATGAACTGTACTACATACATTACAAGATTCTGAAGCCAAAACGTTAGTGTCTGCTGGGTCTGGAAGGCTGTGTCTGCTGTACTGTGGATATCAGACGTCCGGTTGTACTTTCTGTGATGACAGTGGTTGTGACTTCTCACAACCATTCCAGGTGAGCAATTCCCTTAAGTTTTTTTCTTTTTGCAGTGTTACCACAGGTAAACACTATTGTTTTTTTTTTTCCTTTCTTTTCTCTTTTTTGTCTGCTGTAACTCTGGATATCAGATGTCTGGTTGAAACTTTCTGTGATGATAGTGGTTGTGACTTCTCACAACCATTCCAGGTGAGCAGTTCCCTTAATTTTTTTTTTCTCTCTGCAGTGTTGCCACAGGTGAACACTATTGGTTTTTTTTCTCTCCTCTTCTTCCAGTAATCCTGTCTTAAAAGATCTGGAAAATGGAGGCCCGCATAAAGGAACTTTGCGGAGTGACTGATAATATCCTTGCAGATTTGCAGAATATAAAGACCCGTTTTACAAATCTACAGGACCTCAATAATCACAATTTGCAAGTGGTTGGACAGACTACCCAGGATTTGCGAGCCAGGATTGAGGTTCTAGAGGGGCGAGTCCAGGCTCCTGCCGTAGCCCCGAGTGCTGGGATTCCCAAGTTGCCCCCTTTTCGTTTTGGCGGTGAACGTGAGAAATTCAGGGGATTTATTAATCAATGCAATCTTTTTTTTTCTGCACATGCTTCACAATTTCCCACTGAACGATCTAAGGTGCTTACCAACAAGGCTTTAATGTGGGCAAACCCTCTGATTGAGACTGAGGATGATTGTTTGAATCACCTTGATGATTTTATTTCAGCCATGGGGCAGGTGTTTGATGACCCCAATCGAGGTGCAACAGCTGAAGCAGCCATGTTAGCTTTGCGCCAAGGTAAGCACTCGGTAGCTGAATATGCCTTGGATTTCAGGAGATGGGCCCTTGATACCACCTGGGACAGTTCCGCCAAAAAATCTATTTTTCGAAAGGGGTTATCTCCACTGATTAAGGATGAACTTGCTCGTGCCGACCCTCCCACTGCGTTAGGTGACTTTATTAACTACTGCATCCGTATTGATACTCGTCTGACTGAATGCAGGCAAGAGAGATGGTTCGAAAGCAATCGTACTAACCTTTTCCTACCTTCCTCTCCAGCTAAGGAACCTTTGAGTAGGATTACACAGGAACCTGAACCTGAACCCATGCAGGTAGACTCTTTACAACGACGGGTTAGTGATGCACGCAAGGAACATCGTTTTAAGGAGAATCTATGTTTCTATTGTGGTAAGTCAGGGCACTTCATTATAAACTGCCCCAGCCGTTCTCGTAAGACTACTGCAGCACTCATTCATTGTGAGTGTTGCGAGAGGGGATCTGTCAGGTCCGAGCCTCAGGCTCCAGAGAGATCTGCAGCAACAGATCTTGATTTTCTCGGACTTAAACTCCGTTACCTCTGAGGACGTTGACTGTGTAAACGCTGCCATTTTTCAAGTTTCCTCAGCGGTGTCCCAGCTGAGTTGTAAGAAAAACAATTCTCATTGCTTTCTTTCCATCAAACTCTGGGTTGACTCAGCTTGGGTGTCTAGCTCTGCTATGATCGACTCAGGGGCAAGTGGAAATTTTATGGATGTCTCCTTTGCTCTGAAACAGGGAATACGTTCAGTGAAGAAGGCTACTCCAGTACAGATGGAAACTGTGGATGGCTCCCTGCTGACCTCTGGACCAGTGGATCAGGAAACAGAGCCTTTGAGGGTTCTTATGGGTAAAGATCATCAAGAGAAACTGTCCTTTATGCTTATCTCTTCTCCCCACTTTTCCATTATTCTAGGGCTACCATGGCTGCAGGCTCAGAATCCTACCATTAACTGGGAGACCAAGGAATTACACTTTCCAGAGAAACAGATGAGTCCAAAAGTTTCAGCTTGCTCTGTTCCTAAAGGAATCATGTCAGTCCCTGAACTACCAGCTGTATACCAGGACTATGTGGATTTATGTGACAAGAAGAACGCTGACCAGCTTCCTCCTCACCGTCCATATGATTGTCCAATTGAATTATTGCCTGGAGCAGAGATACCTTTTGGTAAGATCTACCCCCTGGCGGGGCCCGAGCTAAAGGCTTTAAAGGATTACATAGATGAAAATCTAGCCAAGGGCTTCATACGCCCCTCTTCATCTCCTGCAGGTGCACCCATCTTCTTTGTAAAGAAGAAAGATGGATCTCTGAGACCATGCGTAGACTATAGGGAACTCAATAAGGTTACTATTAGAAACCGTTATCCATTGCCTTTAATCCCTGAGTTATTGGAGAGAGTGCGACATGCCAAAATTTTTTCTAAACTAGATCTTCGTGGGGCCTATAACTTAGTCCGTATTAGACCTGGGGATGAATGGAAGACTGCATTCAGGTCACGCTATGGACACTTTGAATATCTAGTTATGCCTTTTGGTCTGAGTACCGCCCCAGCCACTTTCCAACACTTGGTGAATGACATCTTCAGGGATCTCCTAGATACATTCGTGGTAATTTATTTGGATGATATTCTAATTTTTTCTAACTCCACAGAGGAACATCATGGACATGTGAGAATGGTCTTGGAACGTCTAAGACAAAATCATCTTTACATCAAACTTGAAAAGTGTGAATTCCATAGGACCGAAATTCAATTTCTGGGGTATGTACTGTCTACACAAGGAATTAGTATGGATGGAAGCAAAACCCAAGCCATCAAGGATTGGCCAAGTCCTAGAAATGTGAAGGAGGTACAGCGCTTCATCGGGTTTGCCAACTTCTATAGACGTTTCATTAGAAATTTCTCTGAGGTAGTGTCACCTATCACTCAACTTACCCGGAAAGAGTCTAGGTTTTCCTGGACTCCCCAAGCCCAGGAAGCATTTTCCCGTCTAAAAGATAAATTTACCACTGCACCTATCCTAGTACATCCCAACCCCGAGCTTGCCTTCATAATAGAGGTGGATGCTTCAGACTGTGCCGTTGGAGCTATACTCTCTCAGAGAACAGGTGAGAAGAATGTCTTGCATCCCTGTGCCTTCTTTTCCCAGCAGTTGTCTTCGGCTGAGAGGAACTACGATGTGGGCAATAGAGAGTTGTTGGCCATTATTGCTGCCTTCAAAGAATGGAGACACCTTCTTCAGGGAGCTGCACAGCAATATGTCCTGACAGACCATCGTAACCTTGAGTTTATCAGGTCGGCTAAGTGCCTGACTCCTCGCCAGGCTCGCTGGAATCTTTTCTTAAACCAATTTAATTTTATCATCTCTTATAGACCAGGATCGCGCAATGGAAAGGCTGATGCACTCTCTAGGATTTACTCAGCAGAGACACGTCCAATTACTCCTCCTAAGACTATTCTTCCTGACTCTAGATTCCTAGGAGTAATTCATAATCAAGACCTACTTAAGGACATCAAGGAAGCATACCATGCGGATTCCTTTTTGGCACAACCCCCAAGGGACGTAAGTCTTGTCTTTAAGAATGGTGTGTGGATTCAGGGACAACGTCTGTATATTCCTGAAACAGTCAGATTAAGAGTATTGCAACTCATTCACGATTCCAAGATAGCTGGGCATAGAGGAATTCTAAAGACACAGGAATTTCTCTCTCGTTTCTTTTGGTGGCCCACTTGCAGGAAGGATGTTTTGAATTATGTCACTTCATGTGAGGTCTGTGCAAGATGTAAAACACCTCGCTCCTCACCAACTGGTCTGTTACAGCCTCTTCCCACCCCGTCCCGCCCGTGGGGATCCATTTCTATGGACTTCATTATGGAGTTACCAACCTCTCAGGGGAAGAACACCATTCTAGTGGTGGTTGACCGTCTAACAAAGGCAGCTCATTTTATCCCTTGTGTCGGCTTACCCACTGCAAAACAGACATCAGATTTGATGATTAAAGATGTGTTTCGCTTACATGGAGTACCGGATGAGGTTATTTCGGATCGAGGGGTGCAATTCACTTCTAGGTTTTGGCAAAATTTCTGTGCAGCATTGGACATTAAAGTAAACCTTTCTTCTGCTTTTCATCCCCAGACTAATGGACAGACCGAACGAACCAATCAAACCCTGGAGCAGTATCTCCGCTGCTTTATCTGCCACCTACAGGATGATTGGGGGATCTACTTCCATTAGCTGAGTTCTCGTATAACAACTCTCAGAGTGCCTCCACTAAACAGTCTCCTTTTTACTCTAATCTAGGTTATCATCCTAACATTCTACCACAATTTCCCATAGAAACGCCTTTACCAGCAGTGGCTGAAAGAATCACGTCTTTACAGAAGAATATGGATCTTCTAAAGGAAAATCTGGAATCGGCTCAAGAAAGGTACAAGAAAGCAGCAGATAAATTTCGTAAACCTGCACCAGCTTTCAAGGTAGGAGACTTGGTCTGGCTGTCAACCAGAAATCTTAAGTTAAGGATTCCATCGTCTAAGTTGGGACATAAGTACATTGGACCCTATAAAATCAGTAAAATTATAAGTGCCGTTGCTTGTCGTCTTCAACTGCCCAGAACTATGAGAATCCACCCTGTCTTTCATGTATCCCTACTAAAGGCTGCGACACCCAATACGTTTCCTGGACGTTCCTCTCCTTGCCCTGACCCAGTGCTAGTCGATGGTCAGGAAGAATTTGGTGGAAAGGATTTTAGATTCCAGGTTGTATAGAAATCAGTTACAATATCTGATTAAATGGCAGGGCTACCCAGTGGAGGACAACTCATGGGAACCGGTCAATAACGTTAATGCTCCTCGCTTGCTCCGTCAGTTTCATCAGAGGTACCCACACAAGCCTGGTCTGAGGTCATCCGGAGGTTGTCCTTAAGGGGGAGTAATGTAAGGTTCTATGTATATATTCCTGAAACTCAGTTTGTTCGTCAGCTATTTTACTTTCTGTCTTGCTGCAGCTATCTTGCCCTCAGTCAAAATGGAGTTTCCAGCTTGCATGTTCCCGCCCTGATTCTCTCCTTTGCTTCTTAAGCAGCCACAGCTGAGCAATCAGTGCTTCAGAATCTAGCCTGCAGTGAACCTGTGACTTGACTCCTGTAAGCCTTGGACCTTGTACTCCAGCTATTCCTACTGAGGAACTCTGAAGCACTTGTGGACTCTGAACCCTGCTCTTTGAAAGACCCACGTTTGCATGGACTTACGGTAACAGAGAAGAAGATCCTGAATCTGTATTGGAGAGTGATTGCTG
Source organism: Oophaga sylvatica (assembly GCA_033576555.1). NCBI lineage: Eukaryota > Metazoa > Chordata > Amphibia > Anura > Dendrobatidae > Oophaga > Oophaga sylvatica. Next base: position 40,316 of record JARQOD010003120.1, on the reverse strand, counting down.
AGCTTGGATTACTTTGGCCTGCTGTGTCTCCTGTTTCTGTGTCTGAAACTGTGTGACTATTTCTGCCAACTTGTATGAAGTAATACAGGACTTTTCTATATCAAACCTGTGACTCCTGTGTTTTCATCGCACCCAAGCACAAGACGCTATATGAACTGTACTACATACATTACACTCATGACGCTGTGCCCCAGACACCACTCTATCACACTGCATGGGTTCAGAAGCTGGTTCACAAGGCAACACCATTCCACGCATACTTCTCCGCTCACGCAAACGTCTGTCAATTTGAATCGCTAATGACATAGAATCATTGAGACCAGAGGGTACAGGGAATCCCACCATAACATCCTTTACATTATCTGACAGACCCTTCCGGAAAAGGGCCGCCAAAGCGTCGTCATTCCATTTGGTCAGGACTGCCCACCTACGGAATCTCTGACAGTATAACTCAGCGTCATAAGGCCCCTATTTAATGCCAACAAGGCTTTTTCAGCTTGATCAGTGACATTATGTATAAGAATAAAGCGTGTGCACTGCAGTATAAAGAGGTGCCTGAGTAGGTTCCCAGTCCAAATAGTATATAGTAAAACTCGGCACTCAACTTTGAGAAAACGTGGTAGTATTTATTGTAGTACAATAAATACTACCACGTTTTCTCAAAGTTGAGTGCCGAGTTTTACTATATACTGATCAGTGACATTAGGCTCATCGTACAATAACCCCAAAGCCTGAAAAAATGCATCAACATCACTCAAAACAGGATCCCCAGGTATCAGGGAAAAAGCCCAATCCTGAGGATCGCCGTGCAGGAGAGAGATGATAACTTGAACCTGCTGCGCTGCGTTCCCTGAGGACTTAGATTTTAAGGCAAAAAACAATTTACAATTATTTTTGAAATTCTGAAACTTAGCTCGATCCCCCAAAAACAAATCTGGCATGGGGATCCTAGGTTCCACAACAGGCAACCTAGCAAGATATGCAGCAATACTCTGAACCTCAGTGGCAAGCTGATCCACACGGCCAGACAACCGTGCAAACTCCATTGAGAGAAAAGATCCTCCCCAGCACCCAGAGATACAGAGGGAAAAAAAAAATGCAACAAATAGAAAAATATCTCTGACAACTCTGACAACCTTTTTTCTTTCACAATATTTTTTCCCTTCTGTGAGTACCATACAATTTTCAATTTTTTGGCCGGTGATACTGTTATGTTTCGGTAGCTGAGGAGTGCAGGTAAAAAAGGAAATACACCAGAGCAGTTGGAATCTATGAGATTGCAGTACCCTGACTAACCACCACAACTAGAGGCAGCCGTGGAGCGTTCCTACGTTGGTCCTAGACGCCTCGTCACAGCCTGAGAAACTAACTACACCTAAAGATAGAAATAGGAAAGCTATCTGCCCCGGAGCAGAACCCCAAAGATAATAGAAAGCCCCCAAACAAGTAATGGCGGTTAGACAAGAAGAAATACTGACACAGAAAGAAAATAGTATGAGCAAACGCTGGGGCCCAAACTAACTAAATAGAAAAGGATAGGAAGGGTACTTACTGCAATCCCAGAAAACCCTGAAAAGCACCAACTCTACTAATTTCAAAAACACCTGAGATCACACGACCTCTACCACCTAAATTAGCTCTCTGGTGTAACAAAATCAAAACAGCAGCCACTGAAAAAACTGGAAAAAGCAAAAGTACAAACATCAGTGGCTGAACTAAACTGAGAGGGCAAAAGCCCCCGAAGGGGACCCAGAAGGCCCCCAAAGAAGTGCAGGACAAAATGCAAAAATATAGTACAAAAACAAAAAGAAGAAAATGTCTTATCTGTTAGCAGGAGATGCAGACACGACACAGCAGGCTACAAGGGCAACAGGAATGAAGGATTCAGACCAGAACAATTGATCACCGGCAACCCTGATGGGAAGGTGACTCCCTTATATAAGACCAGTCAGTAACACCTGATTCCCAGTCCTCACAATCTTCACTGAACAGACCAGTACCGCTTGTAACCACCAGAGGGAGTCTCTGCTCAGAACTCATCTCAAACCCATTCACAACAGAAAAGCGTCTACTTTCCTATGATGCTGAAAGGGAGGTTGAAACCTTTCGAGATCGATTAAATGATTAAATACAACCATGGACCAATTTCAGAGGGATATACGGGGGAAAAAACAAAAATGTATACGTGATAAAAATGATTATGACTTGAATAAAGCATACAAGTGGACTCATCAGGGCAACCCAAGGATTGTCAGGACTGATAATAATGTGAAAACAATGACTACCACCACAGTACGCAAATTTTCCTCGAGTGATGACTTTTCATTCCCAGAAATAAGCGAACCAGAAAACACAAACGGGGCAGTGCAAACATACCCAATCTAAGGAAAAGAACTGGAAAATTCAGGAATTGGTCCCAACCTACAAACAAAATGTGAGACACACCAAGACAAAATAATGGACAATCTGGATGGAAATACGGGAAATATGAGGATTATTACCTTCTCAAATTGATTACGTATTGACAAAAAAGGAAGAAAAATTGTACGTTGTTGAACGAGGTCTAGCTTTTTCCCTAATGGATAGGCTTGACAAATGTATTCTTGTCAAAGATGTCTATCGCTTTTGTAGGCAATTGTCATTTAAACTGCTATACAGCCAACCATCCCGAATAGAGACAGTTGCACAGGATGAAAGGTCAGCCTCTCAACACCTCTAGGATTTATTGGAGGAGAATGAGAAGAAGTTTAGGAACAGAACACCTTCACAAGCGACACCCTCTTGTTCCCTCTTTCCAGCCTGGGCACGCTCACCATGCCATCAGATACTATTTTGATAACATTGCGGAGTCTTTCTGTGTTAATATTGGACACGAATTGGGAATTGAAGCAGTTACCTTGTTTCTGGACTCTAATAGTACAGTTAATAGGAGACACGATTCTTTTATTTTGGAACTGTTATCTTTTGTCTTAAATAACTACTACTTTATTTTTGATCAAGTCTTCTATAGACAGATAACTAGAATTGCAATGGGGGCACGGGGTGCCCCCGCACATGCAAACCTTTTTTTTAGGGTGGTGGGAGGAAACAAAAGTGCAACCACTGGGGACAGTTCAACAGTGGTTCCGGTTTATAGACAACATTCTTTTCCTTTGGAGGGGTTGTGTAGAAGAATGCAACCAATTTATGTCTTTTCTAAATGACAATCCGTGGAATATTAAATTGACAAAAACACCTCTCTCTTATCATTAATAGAATTCCTGGATCTGAAAATATCAATGGAAGGTCATTCCATAAAATCTACCCTGTTTCAAAACCCAACAGCGACCAACAGCCTGCTACACCCCAGAATACTGAAGGAGATAGCAGAAGAAATTCTTGAACCACTGTCCATAATCTTTGAAAATTCTTGGAGAACAGGCGATGTCCCAGAAGACTGGAGAAGAGCAAATGTTGTTCCTATCTTCAAAAAGGGGAAGAAGGTGGACCCAGGGAACTACAGGCCGGTGAGTCTAACTTCTATACCAGGAAAAATCTTTGAACAAATTATTAAAGAATATGTATGTAAGTACCTGCATAAGAATGAAGTGATTAAACAGAGTCAGCATGGGTTTGTAACTAATAAGTCATGTCAGACTAACTTAATTTCCTTCTATGACAGAATCACTGACTGGGTGGATCAGGGAAATGCTGTAGATATAGTATATCTTGACTTCAGCAAAGTATTTGACAAAGTATCTCACACAATCCTTATTGAAAAAAATGACTAAGTATGGAATGGACAAGGCAACTGTTAGGTGGATTCATAACTGGCTTAGTGATCGGACTCAAAGAGTGGTCGTAAATGGCTGCACATCCAGTTGGAAGAATGTCTCAAGTGGGGTACCACAAGGCTCTGTTTTTGGCCCTGTATTGTTCAACATCTTTATCAATGATTTAGATGAAGGAATTCAGGGTAAACTGATCAAATTTGCTGATGACACAAAGCTAGGAGGGGTAGCTAATAATAGAGAAGAGAGAGAGAGAGGATTCAAAAAGATATAAATAAACTGGAGCAGTGGGCAGCAACTAACAGAATGGATTTTAACAGGGAAAAATGCAAAGTACTACATCTGGGCAATAAAAATGAAAAAAGCATATACAAAATGGGAGGAATAGGGCTAAGTAACAGCACATGTGAAAAAGACTTGGGTATACTAATTGATCACAGACTGAACATGAGTCAACAGTGTGATGCAGCAGCAAAAAAGGCAAATACAATTCTAAAAAGTATCAACAGAAGCATACAGTCTAGATCACGTGAGGTCATTATTGCCCTCTACTCCTCTTTGGTCAGACCTCATCTGGAATACTGTGTCCAGTTTTGGGCACCACATTTTAAAAAAGACATCAACAAACTGGTGCAAGTTCAAAGGAGAGCCACCAGAATGGTGACCGGTCTGCAAACCATGTCCTATGAGGAACGGTTACAGGATTTGGGAATGTTTAGCTTGCAAAAAAGAAGACTGAGAGGAGACTTAATAGCTGTCTACAAATATCTCAAGGGCTGTCACATTGTAGAAGGATCATCTTTATTCTCATTTGCACAAGGAAAGACTAGAAGCAATGGGATGAAACTGAATGGGAGGAGACACAGATTAGATATTAGAAAAAACTTTTTGACAGTTAGGGTGATCAAGGAGTGGAACAGGCTGCTGTTGTGAATGTGTTAGAAATGAATTCTGAGCAGAAGCTCCCTCTGGTGGTTACAAACGGTACTGAACTATTCAATGAAGATTGTGAAGATTGGCAATCAGGTGTTACAGACTGGTCTTATATAAGGGAGGTTCCCTCCCATCAGGGTTGCCGGTGATCAATTGTTCTTGTCTCAACTTTGGTTCCTGGTTCTCTTGGAAGCTTTCTGTGTCTTGCCTGCATCTTCTGCTAACAGATAAGATATTTTCTGCTTTTATTTTTGTGCTTGCTTTTTGTATTTTGTCCTGCACTTCTGTGGAGGTCAGACAGGTCCCCTCCGGGGTCTTGTGCTCCTCTCAGTTTATCTGAGCCACTGTTATTTGTTCATTTGCCTTTTCCAGTTTTTTCAGTGGCTGCTGCTTAGTTTTGTTACACCAGAGAACTAATTTAGGTGGTAGAGGTCGTGTGATCTCAGGTGTTTTTGCAATTAGTGAGTTGGTATTTTTTAGGGTTTTTTGGATTGCAGTAAGTGTCCTTCCTATCCTTTACTTTCTAGGAAGATTGGGCCCCAACGTTTGCTCATACTATTTTCTGTCTGTGTCTGTATTTCTTCTTGTCTAACCGCCATTACATGTTTGGGGGCTTCCTATGTTCTTTGGGGATCTGCTCCGGGGCAGATAGTTTTCCTCTTTCTATCTTTAGGTGTAGTTAGCTTCTCAGGCTGTGACGAGGCGTCTAGGACCAGCGTAGGTACGCTCCACGGCTGCCTTTAGTTGTGGTGGTTAGTCAGGGTACTGCAATCCAGTAGATTCCAACCTCTCTGGTGTATTGCCTTTTTTGCCTGCTCTCCTCAGCTACCAAATCATATCAGTATCACCGGCCAAACTGAAAAATATATGGTACTCACAGAAGGGAAAGATAGTGTAAAAAAAAAAAAAAAGTTGTCAGAGATTTTTTTTTTTTTCTTTCCCTCTTTTTCTCTGGGTGCTGAGGATTTTTTTTTCTCTCAATGGAGTTTGCACAGTTGTCTGGCCGTGTGGATCAGCTTATGTCACGGGTGTGTCGCCACGAAGATCATCGCGATTACACAATCTGACTTCGCGCAGCTGAATTTTGGTGCTTGGTGTTTTTCGGCAGTGAGGGAGTTAATTCTCTCTCTCTCTGTGCTAGACGAGGCCCGGCCTCACCCAGCTGCAGTTAATGCTGCAGTAATGAGATTCCTTCAAATACCTGCCAGTCTGCTAGGAATGTGTCGGTGAAAGCATTTATGCAGACCAGCAGAGCGGATCGTGGTACTGTGAAGTCTGAAGTGAAGAGTACCTGGTGTGGTTTTTTCCCCTCCTCGCTTTATTATTTATCTCCGTACCCGTTGGTGTTCCCTCTGTTTTTGTGGTGTGAGTTTTGTATGCAAGGTGGATTTTAGTTTACCCCTTGTACTGTCTCGTCTATTACTGTGTTTAGGCATATACCTTCCAGTCCCCTGTGTTGTGATCGGGGTCCTTCTCAGGACTAGATTACTGAAGGTCAGGGATTTGCAGGAGATAGGGTTACGCTGGCGGCCTGGACCTCTGTACCATCAACAGTACCTCCAGGTAGAGGGATTAGTCAGGACCCCAGCTTAGGGTCAGCATAGACCCCGGACCTCCTGTATGCAGTAACAGCGTGACAGCTTACCACTGAAGTTCGGAGTATTGCTACCTATCTTGCAGGGTTGCCGGTTGTGGAACCTAGGATCCCCATGCCAGATTTGTTTTTAGGGGATCGAGCTAAATTTCTGAATTTCAAAAATAACTGTAAGTTGTTTTTTGCCTTAAAACCTAAGTCCTCAGGGAACGCAGCACAGCAGGTTCAAATTGTCATCTCTCTCCTGCGCGGCGATCCTCAGGATCGGGCTTTTTCCCTGACACCTGGGGATCCTGTTTTGAGTAACGTTGATGCATTTTTTCTGGCTCTGGGGTTATTGTACGATGAACCTAATGTCACTGATCAAGCTGAAAAAGCCTTGTTGGCATTAAATCAGGGGCTTGAGGACACTGAGTTGTACTGTCAGAGATTCCGAAAGTGGGCAGTCCTGACCAAATGGAATGATGATGCTTTGGCAGCCCTTTTTCGGAAGGGTCTGTCAGAGAATGTAAAAGATGTTATGGTGGGTTTCCCTGCTCCCTCTGGTCTCAATGATTCTATGTCATTGGCGATTCAAATTGACAGACGTTTGCGTGAGCGTAGAGGTATGCGTGGAATAGTGTTGCCTTGTGAACCAGCTTCTGAACCCATGCAGTGTGATAGAGTGGCTTCTGGGGCACAGCGTCATGAGTTTCGAAAACGCAATGGGTTATGTTTCTACTGTGGTGACGCCTCTCATGCTATTTCAGTCTGCCCTAAGCGGGGAAGACGTTTTGCACGCTCAGTTGTCTTGGGTAGTGTTCAGACTAAATTTCTGTTGACTGTTACCCTGATTTGCTCCCTGTCCACATTTTCTGCTCAGGCTTTTGTTGATTCGGGAGCAGCTATTAACCTGATGGATTTTGATTTTGCTAAACGTTGTGGGTTTCCCTTGATACCTCTACGGAAGTCTATTCCCCTACTGGGGATTGATTCTACCCCTTTGGCTGAGAATAAACCCCAGTTCTCTACTCAGGTGATAATGAGGGTTGAACCTGATCATCAGGAGAGTTGCAAATTTTTGGTGCTGTATAATCTGCATGACATTATTGTACTAGGTTTCCCTTGGTTACAATCTCATAATCGTTTTGGATTGGAAATCTGTGTCTGTAACCAGTTGGGGCTGCCAATGTGTTAATGCCAACACTCCTGTTTTTTCTGCCTCTCCCCAGGCTCAGGATGTTCCTGACTTTTTGACTGATTTTTCTGATGTGTTTAGCGAAAGTAAATCAGCATCCTTGCCCCCCCATAGGAAGTATGACTGCGCTATTTAATTAGTGCCTGGTAGTAAATTCCCTAAAGGTCGCCTTTTTAACTTGTCTGTACCTGAACATGACGCTATGCGGTCTTATATCAAGGAGTCATTGGAGAAGGGTCATATCAGACCATCCTCTTCACCCTTGGGTGCCGGTTTTTTCTTTGTGGCCAAAAAGGATGGTTCATTAAGGCCGTGTATTGATTATCGTCTCTTGAACAATATCACTGTGAAATATCAATATCCGTTACCCTTGATTTCTGACCTGTTTTCCAGGGTGAAAAGTGCTACTTGGTTTACCAACCTTGACCTCAGGGGGGCGTATAACCTTATTCGCATTAAGCACGGGGATGAATGGAAGACGGCATTTAATACCCCAGAGGGGCATTTTGAGTACCTAGTGATGCCCTTTGGGCTCACTAATGCTCCTTCCGTCTTCCAGTCCTTCATGAATGACATTTTCAGGGATTTTGTGGATAAATTTCTGATTGTTTATTTGGATGATATCTTGATTTTTTCCAATGACTGGGACTCTCATGTGAAACATGTTCGGACTGTGTTCCAGATTTTGAGAGACAATGCTCTATATGTGAAGGGATCAAAGTGTCTTTTTGGCGTACAGAGGATCTCATTTCTGGGCTTCATTTTGTCCCCATCTGTTATTGAAATGGACCCGGTCAAGGTTCAGGCCATCTGTGATTGGGTCCAACCTACTTCATTAAAGGCTCTTCAGAGATTCTTGGGTTTTGCCAATTTTTATCGTAAATTTATTGGTAATTTCTCTGTTATTGTTAAACCATTGACTGATTTGACCAAGAAGGGTTCTGATGTGGTGAATTGGCCTCCTGAGGCAGTCTCTGCGTTTCAGGAACTTAAGCAGAGATTCACTTCTGCTCCTGTTCTACGGCAGCCTGATGTTTCTCTGCCATTTCAGGTGGAGGTTGATGCCTCTGAAATTGGGGCAGGTGCTGTTTTGTCCCAAAGAGATGCAGAGACCTCTAAAAGTAACCCTTGTGCCTTTTTCTCTCGAAAATTTTCTCCTACTGAACGTAATTATGACGTGGGTAATCGGGAGTTATTGGCCATGAAGTGGGCTTTTGAAGAGTGGAGACATTGGCTGGAGGGAGCCAAACATCAGGTGGTGGTCCTCACGGACCATTAGAATCTGGTTTATCTGGAATCAGCCAAGCGACTTAATCCTAGACAGGCCAGGTGGGCCTTGTTTTTCACACGTTTTAATTTTGTGGTTTCCTTTCTTCCTGGCACTAAGAATGTTAAAGCGGATGCCCTCTCGAGAAGTTTCCTTGCGGACTCTCCTGAGTTATCTGATCCTGCTGTTATTTTGAAAGAGGGTGTAGTTCTTTCCACCATCTCGCCCAATTTGAGACTGGCTCTGGAAGGGTGTCAGGAGGATAAACCCGAGCGCTGCCCTATTGGGAAATTGTTTGTCCCAGACCGGTGGAAAAAGAGTGTGATGTCTGAGATTCATTGTTCCGCGTTGGCCGGTCATCCCGGAATTTTTGGTACCAGAGACTTGGTTAGTCGGTCCTTTTGGTGGCCTACTTTGTCTCGTGACGTCAGGGAATTTGTGCAGTCCTGCGGGACTTGCTCTCGCTCCAAGCCTTGCTCTCGCTCTAGTGGTTTGTTGATGCCATTGCCTGTGCCCAAGAGACCATGGACCCATATCTCTATGGATTTCATTTCCGACCTCCCTGTTTCTCAGAAAATGACCGTTATCTGGGTGATTTGCGATAGGTTTTCCAAAATGATACATCTTGTGCCATTACCTAAGTTGCCTTCCTCCTCCGAATTGGTGCCTTTGTTCCTTCAGCACGTGGTTCGGTTACACGGCATTCCTGAGAACATTGTGTCTGACAGAGGAGTCCAGTTTGTTTCCAGATTTTGGAGGACTAAACTTGGTGCTCAATTGTCTTTCTCCTCGGCTTTTCATCCTCAGACCAATGGACAAACTGAGAGAACAAACCAGACATTGGAGACTTATCTGAGATGCTTTGTGTCTGCTGATCAGGATGACTGGGTCTCTTTTTTGCCTTTGGCTGAGTTTGCTCTTAATAATAGGGCTAGCTCTGCCACTTTGATGTCTCCATTTTTCTGCAATTTTGGGTTTCACCCTCGATTTTCTTCGGGACAGACGGAGGCTTCTGTCTGTCCAGGTGTTGACTCTGTTGTGGAGCGTATGCAGCAGATTTGGGACCAGGTAGTGGAGAGGTTGTCCCTCTCTCAGGAGAGGGCCCAGCGGTTTGCCAACCGGCATAGGACTGATGGTCCTCGGTTTGAAGTGGGGAACTTGGTCTGGTTGTCCTCAAGAAATATCCCTATGAGAGTTGCATCTCCTAAGTTTAAGGGGTATGCCACACTAAACAATATCGCTAACGGGATCGCTAAAAAACGTCACTATTTAGCGATCCCGTTAGCGATATTGTTCAGTGCGGCAGCTTCCAGCGACGAGCTTCCTGCTGTGATCTCGCTCGTCGCTGGAATCGTTCCGGACCCTATTTTCTCGTCGGCGCTCCCGCTGGGTAAGTATCTAATCGCTGTGTGGCACCTTTTCTTAGCGATTTAGCGGTACTTTTGTACCGCTAAAGTCGTTAAGAAGATCGCTAACGGCGATAGCGTCGTTAACTATATCGCTAAATGTGGCCGCATTTAGCGATATAGAAACAATCCCGCTAGCGATCTCATTAGTATGCAACGCTAACGAGATCGCTAGCGGGATAGCTTAGTGTGGCAGTACCTTTAGCCTAGGTTCATTGGACCTTATAAGATCATGGAGATTCTTAATCCTGTTTCCTTTCGTTTACTTCTTCCAGGGACATTTAAGATCCATAACGTGTTCCACAAGTCCTTATTGAAGAGGTTTGTCGAGCCAGTGGTTCCTATGGCTGCGCCTCCTGACCCTGTTTTGGTTGAGGGCAATCTGGAGTATGTGGTTGAAAAAATATTGGATTCTCGTTTTTCTAGACGGAAACTCCAGTATTTGGTTAAGTGGAGAGGTTATGGTCAGGAGGACAATTCTTGGGTGCTTGATTCGGACATCCATGCTAGGAGACTGACCTGTGAGTATCACAGAGCTCATCCTGACCGACCTGGTTGCCCAAATGAGGGTTCGGTGACCCCTCCTCAAGGGGGGGGTACTGTTGTGAATGTGTTAGAAATGAATTCTGAGCAGAAGCTCCCTCTGGTGTTTACAAACAGTACTGAACTATTCAATGAAGATTGTGAAGATTGGCAATCAGGTGTTACAGACTGGTCTTATATAAGGGAGGTTCCCTCCCATCAGGGTTGCCGGTGATCAATTGTTCTTGTCTCAAATTTTGGTTCCTGGTCTAACCGCCATTACATGTTTGGGGGCTTCCAATGTTCTTTGGGGATCTGCTCCGGGGCAGATAGTTTTCCTCTTTCTATCTTTAGGTGTAGTTAGCTTCTCAGGCTGTGACGAGGCGGCTAGGACCAACGTAGGTACGCTCCACGGCTGCCTTTAGTTGTGGTGGTTAGTCAGGGTACTGCAATCCAGTAGATTCCAACCTCTCTGGTGTATTGCCTTTTTTGCCTGCTCTCCTCAGCTACCAAATCATAACAGGCTGTCACGAGAGGTGGTAAGTTCTCCTTCAATGGAAGTCTTCAAACAGAGGCTGGACAGACATCTGTCTGGGATGATTTAGAGAATCCTGCTTTGAGCAGGGGGTTGGACCAGATGGCCCAGGAGGTCCCTTCCAACTCTACCATTCTATGATTATAATACATTATACTAGTTTCCACCCTGGGCATCTTCATGACGGTATTCCGAAAGGGCAGTTTCTTCAGGATCATAGAGTCTGCAGCATGTTGGATGGTTTTAAGACAGAGGCTAGAGATCTCTCTAATAGATTCAAAATTCGGGGATGACCAAAAAAGGTGATTTCTAAAGCCTATCAACAATCACAAAGAACTGAACGCAACGAAACTTTCACCATGGCTACGAGAAGCACAGAATACAATCAATGTGGTTACTAAATTCAATAACCAATGGTTAGAAGTCAAGTAGATATTAAACAAAAACTGGAATATTTTACTTAGTGAACCAAAGTTAAACCCATTTTTATCTGGAACACCAAAGATAATAGCAAGGAGAGCAAGAAATCTGAAGGACCGTCTTACAGTGAGCCATTTTAAGAGACCCACTTTTAATCTGAACAAAGGTATAAGATCGGAGGGCTCAGACTCACATGGAGGATGTAACATCTGCCCATTGATGACTTTGGGCGTAAATTACAATCTTCCAAAAGCTTTGAGACTCACCCGTCTCACAAAGATTTTTAATTGTAGTACTAAAACCATGGTTTAGAGTTGCCCTTGTCCAAAAATCTATCTTGGGCAAACAACGCAAGCGTTTTGCAACAGCATCTATCCAATATTAGGACAGCAAGAAAAGACCTGACAAAAGGTAAAGCCATCACCTCAGTAGCCTCATTTTTTTCAGGAGCGTGAAGGGAGTTCCAGGGGGTCAAAAATATGGGCCTTGAGCTGTTAAAAATCACTTTGCCAGTTATGAATCCACCTAACCGTAACCTTGTCAATCCCATACTTGTTCATTTTTTTCAATAAGGATAGCATGCTTTGCTGAGGTCAAAATATACTAAATCTACCACATTTCCCTGATCCACCCAGTCAGTGATTCCATCATAGAAGGAAATTAGATTAGTCTGGCTTGACTTGTTTGTTACAAATCCATGCTGACTCTGGTTAATTACTGCATTCTTATCCAAGTACTTACATACATACTGTTTAATAATGTATTCAAAGATCTTTCATGAGATAGAAGTAAGGCTCACTGACCTGTAATTTCCTGGCTCTGTTTTCTTTCCTTTTATGAATTTAGGGACAACATTTCCCATTATCCAATCTTCTGTGAATTCTCCTGTTTTCCAGGATTTTTCAAAGATTTCCTTCATTTTTGACGATGATGTCTCTATATCTGGAGGCCATCAAACTTGGAGAAGTCTGCCTTCTGTGTGAACCCCAAATCAAAAGGGATTGCCTCTGTGGTAAGAATGGTGGGGTTCGAGATTTTCCATGGGACTCCGAAGAGAGATTTTCCCTGGAGAGCCACAACTTTAGGGATTCCCGAGTTCTTTCTGAAATGGTAATTTTTCTGTCCAGATTTCTCTTGATTTTTTCCATCTCTTCCTGGATTTCCCAATGAAGATCCTGGAAGTGGATTCGCGCTCAAGTTACTGCTGGAATACAAGAAGGTAAGGTTACCAACATTGAAACAGCTTTCCTCAGGGTGATCACCAAGTTGCTGATTATTTAGGATACAGATCTGACTACTTTCCTCATTTTCCTATATGCGGGAGAAAGGATGCTTGTCTCCTTGAGTCTAACATTATTCCCAGGAATGTTTGCTTTTGTTCTGGAGTTGTTTTTCATTTTTGAGTTTATCAGCAATCCCAAGGCATCTATATACTTTTTGACTTGGTCTACTGCCCTTCTGGAATCAGTTTTCAATTTTGCTACTTTTAAAAAATCATCCAGATATGGGTTGTATGGAAATAGAATGTCTTTTCCCTGATGTGAGTCTACATTTCTGAAAAAACTTTTGTTAATACTCTTGGGGCCTTTGGGAGGCCAATGGGGAGGACCTGGAATTGTGGGTGGGTTAAGCTTCCCTGAACGTTTACTGCCACTCTGAGATAATTTTGGTGATTTTGAAATATTGGCACATAATAGATCCAGGATAGCCATAAAGCATCTAAATAAATGTTACCGCTTACTCTATTGTTTCCATTTTGAAGTGTTTTGCTTTTAAAGATTGATTTAGATTTATAATTGTTCTGAAGGACAGATCCGGTTTTCTCCTTAGGAAAAGCGGGCTGTAAAATCCCTTTTCTCTGTCCCCCTCTGGAACCGGGGCTAACACTTCCCTTTTTATTAGTGAGATGACTCCTCATTCTAGGACTTGTTGATCTAACTTTGAGGACTGATCTTTTGTGACAATGAACTTTCTTGGGGGGTTGTTCTAAATTCTAGCTTTAACGCTTATGGTGTTTAAGATCCACTGACTCGAAGATATCTTTTCCCAGGTAGGAAGAAATTCTTTTAGCTTTCCACCTACCTTGATCCTGGCCTCATTGCCTCCTGGATCTTTTTGGGGAATCCTGCCAAAAACTATCCCCTGAAATATTCTTTCCTCTATTCCTGCACCTCTTCCATTTAGGGTCCCTTTGTCTTGGAGATGTGACTTGTCTGTTCTTCCTAAGTTGACTAAAGGGTGTTTTGAATTTCAGGATGTTTGCCTTTGAGAATCCCCTTTTTTTTTTTTTTTTTTTTTTAAGTCTGATGCTTTATCCAAAATATCATCTAAGGTTGAGCTGAAGAGGAATTCGCCCTCGCAAGGGATGCCACAAAGTCTGGATTAAGAATGAAAGTCCCCAGTCCAGTTCTTTAGCCAAAGAGCCCACTTTGCTGAATTTAAGAGCCCATGCATGCTGTGAGTCTGAATGTATCGGCAGGTGCCGCCACCCCCGATTCCCAAGCTTTATTCAGAAAGCTTTCTGTTTTCCTGTCTATCGGGTATTTTAAGAGACCTGCATCATCAAAGGGGAGAGCAGTCTTACTGGACACTTAAAAAATTGCAACATTTATTTTTGGTACATTAACCCATACTTCCAAGACTTCTGCCTCAAAAGGATATTTCCTTATATTTTCCCTTGGGATAAATGAATTTTTTATGTTTTTTTCCACTCTTTTTTGATACGAGAGCCTATGTTTTTGTGGACGGGGAAGCATTTGTGCTTACAAACTTCTATGTTCTGCACAGACTTTGGTTCTTTTACATCTTCTCTTCTCATTGCTGCCATTGTAGTGACCAGAAAAACCATTATTAATGTATGTTATATGTCATATGGTAAGTGTGTGCTCTAATCCTTACATGATTACAATTGTGACACAGGCTCCTTGTTTTGCCTTGGGAGGAGGTAAATTATTTAATACTATGCTGCCCTCTCCTGCCTTGTTTTGGTATTACAACTTGTAGTACTTTGCTGCCCTCTTCTGCCTTAGTTTGGCATTGCAACTTGTTTTTCTGAATTGAACCAACTGGCAGTTTAAGGTGGGGGTGGGAGACTGCAAACGGTCGGGTTATGGACGGTTCCCATGGTGAGAGGAGGTAGGAAATTGGGGCTCCTCGTTTGGGACCAGCACAAAGAACAAATACCACCCGATCCAGAGTGCCCTGTGTTTGCCAGCGACAGAGTGCTGAGACTGCAGAACTGCACAGCAGATTTCCCGGATACTCTGATACGATTAAGGTTGGTTGGTTCTTCCCCTACCCGCAGAACAGTTAGTCTAATGGAAATTTACTGCCATCCTCCCAAGGCCGGGACTGAGCAAAGGCTTTGACAGTCGAAATCTGTAAGAAAAATTATATCTGCTACCCATGACTGTTGTGTTGGAAAATATAAGAAATGTTACCAATCTTCAGTAAAGTTCATCTTTCAAGTTTGCACAGGACCCCCGGTGTATGCTTCTTTTGTCCGCGGCCTCACACCTTGCGGGCATCAACATACTCAGTCTCATATATCAGTCATCTCCCCCCTTTATAATTGCCACCTAACCTAGGGATTGTTAGAGCCATCGGAGCCACCGTGACTGAACCATCCTCCGAGATACAAGTCTCTGCATCTCACAAGGCAGTGCAACACCATGACTGCCTTTATCTGTATCTTTGGTGGGAAAGCGTGGCTGACCTCCACAATCCTCCTCATCATCAGATTAGAACTGTCCTAGTTCCCTGTCTTCTACCTCATCTTCTGAGCTAGAATTTAAAGTGACGTCTTTCCTCCCTGATGATGTGCTGGGGCCTTCTTTCCCTCTGAACCCCTATAATGATGATTTATTAATTTCATTCTTGATCACAGACTTCATGCTTTCCATCAGAGAGAGGGATTCTTCACGTCAGGTTCTCTTAATCTATGACAATCTCTAGCTGTATGCAGATGATAGTTTACACTTGCAAAATGCACATTCTGTAACTTTTGTTTTGGCCTGTGCTTTTCTAGGTCTGTCCTATAATACATTTAAGTAAATACAGGTAATAGGTTAGACATAGCGAGGATTTCTGGGCTCACCCAACCTGAAGCAGAAAACTACCAAAGCCGGTGGTGCCGTGTCCTCTGTAGGCTCTCCTTGCTATCATCCATCCTGGAATTTTTCTCCGACTAGGATGATCCTGCTGTGAGGAATTATTTTTATATTGACTCAGGGGGAGCTAAATTTTTGGGTTGGCTCAACCCCTTGCAGGAAATTATGTCAGAGAGACCTTGAAGTGATCTCTGCGTTTCCTATCTGGGTCACTCATAATGACCTGCGGAGAGCACTGTGCCATGCCAGACCATGCTTTTATTTCCGCAGCTACACCATGGATATCCAGGGTGATAAGCTGCGCCATACTAGGCTGTGCTCCCCCCTCCAGAAATGGGCCCCCTGCGTGCACAACCTATGCTCCTGGAGTAGTCACTGCGCCATACCAGACCGTGCTTTTCCTGTCGAAGATGACGTCCGCCGCCACTTAGAAGAGTTATTGCGCCATGTCTATGCTCCCAAATCCTTCTGAAATCCGGCGTCACAGGTCCCTTCCGCCAGCCACAGGCTGATTCATGCTGGGAGCAGTCACCTCCAGGTAAGACAGCTTCTCCCTCAAGGACTAGGAAAAACCCAATCACATAGTGAGCCTCCGCCTTTTAAAGCTGAAGGTTTCCTGTCCTTGGGGTGGATCCTCTCTCACCAGGGTGCTGTCATTGGGAAGGGAAAAATGAAAATGTGATCACATTATATAAACTAAACTCTTGATCCAGGGATGCAGTGAACACTTTCAGCCAACAGATGTCTAACAGAAATTAATAGATCACAGCTGGTGCAAAAGGAAAAATAAACATTTTCCGCAGGTCTGTCACTTCAATGCTCAATTGACTTCACCGAGCTTATGCCACTGGGGATGAACAACCAATAAATTATTAAACAGTTTATGCCATTGAAGTGTACGAAATGTGACAAAGTCACTACCAAAGTACTAGATGGGAGATATGTATCACTGAGGTTGTTAGCTTCAGTGATATGAACCTAGGGAAAATGCTCCAGCACACTAAGTGCTGAGAGGGGTTAATTGTTCATTTTAAGGGTTAGGGTTTTTTGTGAACAGCTGAAGAGTGGGTGGGAGGATGTTCACCATATCTCCACCCCAGGGTGTGGTTTAGGAGGTAGTCAGCCTTCTGAGTCATTCAAGAAGTTGTCCACTACTTGCTTCATATCCCACGCTTGGTGCCAATAAAATAATAAAGCTTATACTCATCTCCCGTGCCGGCCCCATTCCCGCAGTGTCAGCACTCGCTCTCCCTGGAGCTCCAGTGCTGTTGTTGTGACACGTGACCCTGGCGTCTAATCAGCGCTGTCATCACTGTCCCCGCATCTTGTCAAACTGAACAGGAAGTGAGAGAGCAGCTGCAGCCCGGACCTCCTCTTCATATTCGATTTGTCCGAAGGCACATACAGTGACGCCAGTGTCATAACACTGCACGAAAGCTCTTGGTAGAACGAGTGCCAACACCACTGGAATGGCGCCAGCATATGAGGGGAGTAAAGATTTTATTTTATTGGGGCCAAACATTTTAGTAGTGGACAACCGCTTTCAGTGTTCGGTGCGCCTGGAGGCGAGAGCTGCACAGTTTTGTTATGCTAAACTGAGCTGAACTCTGTTGTTGATCCTGAGGGGGCGCATACCCGCAACCATACGGACTATGCTATACAATGTGTTTCGTTTTCCTGTTATGCCAGAAAGCCGGTGTTTATTTTTATGAACTTTGCATTGGTTTATGCCGTATCTTAAATAAACCTGAAGATTCAAATCAGAAACGTTCCTGTGTCTGCCTCTGCGAGCGAGTCTACCACAAGACACTGATGTTCGGGAACACTGTCACCCTCAGAAGAGACCCACTTTGAAGTTGTGTCTGGACTGGTTTGTGGGCACTATGTAGGCAGGAATCCCCAAAAGTGAAAATTGGACAAACTACATCCACCAGTAAATGCCTGTAGAGGTAAAATGAGATTATATCAGCACATGTGTAAACAGTGCGGGGGACATCAGTGTATAAGGTAGTGGAATACCATGGAAAATAGGAAACATAATATTCTTTGAACGTGTACTGCACTGACGTCGTTTTCAAAGGGCTTGTTTCTCTCAGCTGAATTCTGCATTGAGAAGTGAGCAGTGTTGCCCAAACAACAGCACTCAGCACAGGACTACAAATCACAGCAATCACATAGAGGAGCACACACTACTCCGCATGTCGCTCCTGAGCAGAATGCTTCACAACATTCAGCTGCGTTTGGTCGGTCTGAACTGACGCAATCAGGGAGGGCTGGCACCACCGCCATGTCATAGTTCCCATTCTAGATCTTTGATACTATCCTAGACAGCCCTGATCGATCATCACTATTGGCAGCACCAGCAATGGCTTTTATAGTAATAGTGTTGCAATTATCTGCTCAGAATTAACTCATCGATTGTAGCGCTCACCGATGGGGGAGCGCAGTGTTCTCCTCCCGAACTACCAGAAGATTAGTAAAGATAGTCTGTGGTCAGGTCAGTTTGTTGTATAAGAATGTCCATTGGCAGAAGACCTTCCCAACCATGTCGTACTAGTCCATCATATGTCGAGAAGGACTCAAAAACTAGAAGTATCTTTCAATTAATCAGTGCAAAGTCAACGTCTTAGTTTATTTTATACGGTTTAATGAATATTGAAGTAAACATGCAAAGTCTCCACAGTTTTCACAATATCACAACTTCTGATTCCCCGAGTGTTAGCGAAATACTGAATGAAGCAAAACGAGGCAGGGGTCATGGTGACAATTCAGGTTCTTCTGAGCCCACTTCTATTCACAATACTTTCCTATGTGGTTATCGATCACAGATGACCATAGGTAGTCAGAATCAGGCTACATCCATGCACCGTTATTTGCCGCTAATTGTCCATGAATAACTTAAAGTTACAAAAATTTTTTTTACACTTTTATAGCATTTCCTAAATTCCAAACAATGTGGTCTCCCATGTATGTGAACTCTTTGAGATGTATTAAAATGTTATTTTCTTATAATAGATTTTACAAATCTAGATCAAAATGGTTTCACTCCAGTGTGACTTTTCTGATGCTTAACAAGATCCGATTTGTATGCAAAACACTTTTCACATTCTGAACATGAATACGGCTTCTCTCCTGTGTGACTTCTCACATGTGTAAGAAGATTTGATTTATTCATAAAGCATTTTCCACATAGTGAACATGGAAACGGTTTCTCTCCTGTGTGACTTCGATGATGATCCCTAAGTTTGGTTTTTGTAATAAAAGATTTCCCGCACTGGGAACATAGAAATGGCTTTTCTCCAGTGTGAATTTTCTGATGTTTTGCAAGATCAGATGAATGTGTAAAACATTTCCCACATTCTGAACATGAAAAAGGCTTCTCCCCTGTGTGAATTCTCTGATGCTTTGCAAGATCTGATGGATGTGTAAAACATTTCCCACACTCTGAACATGAAAACGGCCTCTCTCCTGTGTGAATTCTCTGATGTTTAACTAAATCTGATTTACCTGTAAAGAATTTTCCGCAGTCAGAACATATATACAGCTTCTCTCCTGTATGAATTCTCTGATGTTTAACACAATCTGATTGATAAGTAAAACATTTTCCACATTCGGAACAAGAATACGGTTTCTCCCCTGTGTGACTTCTTTCATGTCTAACAAGACCTGATTTTTCTGTAAAACACTTACCACAATGTGAACATGAAAATGGTTTCTCCCCTGTGTGACTTTTTTCGTGTCTAATGAGACCTGATTTTTCTGTAAAACACTTACCACATAGTGAACATGAAATGGTTTCTCCCCTGTGTGACTTCTTTCATGTCTAACAAGACTTGATTTATCCGTGAATGACTTCCCACATATCACACATGAAAACGGTTTCTCTCCAGTGTGACTTTGCTGATGTCTAACAAAATCTATTTTCCAGGTGTATGACTTCCCACATTCTGAACATGAAAATGGCTTCTCACCTGTGTGAGTTTTTTGATGTTTAGCAAAATGTGATTTACGTAGAAAACATTTCCCACATTCCGAACATGAATATGATTTCTCTTTCACATGATTTCTCTGATGTTTAACAAGACCCGACTTATCTATAAATGACTTGTCACAGAGTGAACATGAAAATGGCTTCTCTCCTTTGTGAATCCTTTCATGCACAACAAGAATTGATTTACCTATAAAACTTTTCCCACATTGCAAACAGGAGTACGGCTTCTCCCCTGTGTGAATTCTTCTATGTGTATGAAGACTTGATCTTCTTGTAAAGTATTTTCCACACTGACCACATTGAAACTTGTTGCCCACTTTCTGATCTGGACTTGTGGTAACAATCTGAGATTGGTGAGGAGAAGGTTCCTCAAGATTAGTGGGATTATGTGTTACATTTGTACTGTAGAGTCCTAGATTTACATTAGGGGTAATTAGATTTTCTTCTGAAGAGAGCTGCTTCACGTAGTCATCTTCTAGCTTATAATTTAGCATGAAAGTGACGTTTCCCTCAGAATTCCTAATGAGATTTTCTGTTAAGATTAAAAGGAGATTTTGTAAATGTCTGTAACCAAAGTAGCTAGAACATTCCAATAAAGCTGGACAAACAAATGGTAGTGTTTCATGCAGTCAGAGTTACAATTTTTGATCCGGCAGGAAGGAGGAGGTCAATCACAACTTATAGTCAACAAACTGCATTCAAAACTACCCCAAAAAACCTGCATGTGTGATTTTATCCTTGTAAAACCTTGTTGGGCACATTACAATGTATCAATGACAAAGGTTAAGATTCTGATCTACGTCCAGCAACCCCTTCATTACATAAATCTATAAATCTCACGAGACTCAGACTCAAAGATCTTGAACTTATCGTCTTTTTATTTTTCCCTACAATAAAAACAATTGCACAAATCGACATTATTCACGCATGTTTTTTATATTTATTTTCTTTGTTGTTTCTTTGTAATGTGACAAAATGTAGACGGGCCTTTTTTTTGTTAATACTCTCCTTTATTATTTAGCTTTTATAATTTTTTGGGGAAAAGGGAGATAGAAAATATGCAAAAAAGTAATGCTACCAAGGTCTCTTACACTTTTCTCTTTTACTGCTTACAGTATTGTTAGGTTTTTAGACTATAGTTTTTTTCATGATTTTTTACCCTCAAGTTTTTTTTTCACAACTGTTATAAGTAAGTAATCCACTTTCCATATTTTTCTTTATATTTTAGGGATTTTTTTCTTTTCTAAAACATTATTAAGTCTAATTTCACATTTTTTTTCTGTCCTGCTAGATGATTTAAAGGAAAGTAATCATCACAAAATCATCTATTGTTTAAATAATTTTTTGTGTTAAATGTATATATTTTTTTATATTTTTGGCAATTGTTTTTTTTTCCATATCATAATTCTGTAGTGAAAGAAAAAGTAGAAATCTTGCAATTTTCAGACTGAGCAATTAGGCTTTTTAAGACTCAAACTTCCTGTTGCCTCAGCAAACACGACACGTACATTAGCCACGATGGTCGGATCCTGAGCCTATCTTTTATATATCTAGTGTTATTGTGGAGGGAGTGACACTGTGACATTGCCTATCGCCGGAGTTACATAATAGCTCATTTTACATACCTGTGGAAACAACTACTGGAATTTCCTCTCTCCCGACAGTCAGACATGATTGATCTCCCTTAGTCCTCTCTTCTTCTTTTTCATCCTCCACTTTAATATTCGTCAGGTCTTCCCCCTGATATATCAGATGTAACATTCAGCACAGTACAGGAGACAGGTAGGAAAAAAACAAATAGATCAGGATAAGAAATCATCACATTTTCCCCCTCCTTTATACAGATCCGGTACAGGGCTCAGCGCCGTCTACCTGATGGTCCTCCGGGATGTTGTGATTCTCATCCGGACAGTCCTGGGGACACAGAGGACGGGGACATCTCTCTGGTGGATTTCTCCTCCTGGATCCATCTGTAGGAAACACACAGTGATGGAATAGATTGTGTCATGTGATGATGAGATGATGGGAGTAGTAGTAGGTGACCACAGAACAGACATGACAGTCTCCAGTCCTCACCCTGCTGATCGGCCCATTCATCCATCGTCTCCTCTGCATCATCTATGATCTCAACCTTAATATCAATCAGATCTTCACCCTAAAAAGAAAGATGTAAGATGAGCTCAGGTCCCATCACTTCATGGTCAGATGTTGTGGAGGCTTCAGTGTCATCTACCTGATGATCCTCCGGGATGTTGTGATTCTCCTCTGGACAGTCCTGGGGACACAGAGGACGGGGACATCTCTCTGGTGGATTTCTCCTCCTGGATCCATCTGTAGGAAACACACAGTGATGGAATAGATTGTGTCATGTGATGATGAGATGATGGGAGTAGTAGGTGACCACAGAACAGACATGACAGTCTCCCCTCCTCACCCTGCTGATCGGCCAATATTGCGATCGCCTCTTGTGCTCCATGTATAACCTCAACCTTAATATCAATCAGATCTTCACCCTAAAAAGTAAAATGTAAGATGAGCTCAGGTCCCATCACTTCATGGTCAGATGTTGTGGGGGCTTCAGTGTCATCTACCTGATGATCCTCCGGGACATTGTGATTCTCCTCTGGACAGTCCTGGGGACACAGAGGACGGGGACATCTCTCTGGTGTATTTCTCCTCCTGGATCCATCTGCAGGAAACACACAGTGACGGAATAGATTGTGTCATGTGATGATGAGATGATGGGAGTAGTAGGTGACCACAGAACAGACATGACAGTCTCCCCTCCTCACCCTGCTGATCGGCCCATTCATCCATCATCTCCTCTGCATCATCTATGATCTCAACCTTAATATCAATCAGATCTTCACCCTAAAAGTAAAATATAAGATGAGCTCAGGTCCCATCACTTCATTGTCAGATGTTGTGGGGGCTTCAGTGCCGTCTACCTGATGATCCTCCGGGATGTTGTGATTCTCCTCTGGACAGTCCTGGGGACACAGAGGACGGGGAAATCTCTCTGGTGGACTTCTCCTCCTGAAACCATCTGTGGAGACACACAATGATGGAACAGATGACCTTCCATATATCTATATACCAGACAAAGTGACCGAATACTTGACCTGCCGTGTATATATCAGACACGGCTCTAAACACCATTAACTCCTTGTTTCTTTGATGGGGTTCTCTCCTCCTGCGTCTGAGGAACACCTGAGGTGTCACGGAAAGCTGCATGTTTATATAATTCAACTTTCCTTTTCCGGTGAAAGTATTTCCCTTCTTCTAAGAAGGTGCTGTTACGGCAAATGAAAAAAATTATATACACAGAACGATACAAAAACGTCAGGTGTGGAAAGAAATGCAGAGTAAGAAGCTTTCAAAGTGAGAAGTGATCAATTAGTTTTAGCAATCAATAAAATGCAAAGTAAATGAAGAAAAAGAAATGCAAATCCGACCAATATTTGTTGGCGGCCAGTCGCCTTCATTACTTTTAGGTCACTTGTACGGTTAGAGATTTTGTAGGATTACAAGTGTACAAGTAACTAATTATACCAGACAGGTGATAGTGATCATCATTTTCATACGAGGGTTGAAACTTGAAACACAGTGTAAGGAGGCTAATGGCTGCATAATCAATGGGAGATATGTGTCACAGATATGGCTGTTCTCTGTGATGTAACCCAGAGTATTTTCTTTAGTGCACATAAGTACTAAGAGGTGATTTGGTGCACCTGTGTCTAGGTTGCGGGTAGCTATGAGAGATGGGCGGGTCTGGCTACCCACAAACCTCACATCTGGGTGGGTATGGTTACAGCCTATTTAATGGAGGCTGTTGGTTGTCACATGGTCTCTGTGTGTTGGGAGGGAGAAGGCCTCCTGTGCGTGCAAGGCTCAAGACCGAGCCTGCGTGCTGGATGTCACCCAGCCTGTGTGCCCACAGGCCTGGCGGAGCAGAGGCCTGCTATGGACATTGATGCTTTGTTTTACCTGCTCTAAAGGCTGTTTACCTTTTGTTGGTGCTTCAGGGTTTATGAACCAAATAAACCCACATGAACTTGTAAAGGAACATGCCTCCTGCTTTCCTCCTTTAGCACCTGAGTGATTACAACCCCTACAATTGGTGGAGAATGCGGGCATCGGTCCAGGAGGTACTTGGGGGGATTAAAGCAGGGGACTGTTGTGGATCGGTGGGTCCACAAACTCCGGGTGACTTGCTGTGGATCGGTGGGTCCATGAACTCCGGGCAGCTTGCTGTGAATCGGCGGGTTCACGAACGCCGGGCAGCTTGCTGTGGATCAGCGGGTCCATGAAAACTGCAGATCTGAGCCTTGCAGAACCATGCAGAGAACATGCGTAGCCTTGCGGGACTGTACAGAGACTTGCAGAGCCTCACTGTACAGAGACGTGCAGAACCTTGCAGAGGCTTGCAGAGCAAGGAGGTGATATCACTAAAGGGGATAATGACCCAAAAGGGGATGGAGTTCCAGAAAGTGGGAGGTGCCCAAAAGGGGGCAGAGCATCCCGGAGTAAAAGGGGTGGTGCTGATGGATTGTTGCCGGGGACAATTGTTGTTATGTTTCGGTAGCTGAGGAGGACAGGAACAACAGCAGGGCAGCCGAACACCTGAGATGTTGGTAACTGATGGGTTGCAGATTCCTAAACTAACGACACAACTAGAGGTAGCCGTGGAGCGTTCCTACGTTGATCCTAGACGCCTCGTCACAGCCTGAGAGATAACACCTAAAGGCAGAAAGATGAAAGCTATCTGCCCCGGAGCAGATCCCCAAAGAAAATAGGAAGCCCCCAAACATATAATGGCGGTTAGACAAGATGAAAATACAAACATAGGCAGAAAATAGACTGAGCAAACGCTGGGGCCACAAGCTGACTAAATAGGATAGGACAGGAGAGATTACTTTCTGCAACCCAGAAAACCCTACAAAAATCCAACAATTCTGATTACAAAAATACTGAGATCACACGATCTCGCCACCCACTAAATCAGTTCTCAGTGTGAACAAAAACCAAGCCGCAGCCGCTGAAAAAACAGGAAAAAGCAAATGAGCAAATAACAGTGGCGGCTGTTGTGAATGGGTTTGAGATGAGTCCTGAGCAGAGGCTCCCTCTGGTGGTTACAAGCGGTACTAGTGAAGATTGTGAAGACTGGGAATCAGGTGTTACTGACTGGTCTTATATAAGGGAGTCATTTTCCCATCAGGGTTGCCGGTGATCAATTGTTCTGGTCTGAATCCTTCATTCCAGTTTCCCTTGTAGCCTGCTGTGTCGTGTCTGCTTCTCCTGCTAACAGATAAGTCTTTTTCTGCTTTTGTGTTTGTGCTATATTTTTGCATTTTTTCCTGCACTTCTTTGGGGGCCTTCAGGGTCCCCTCCGGGGGCTTCTGCCCTCTCAGTTTGGTTCAGCCACTGAGTTTTGTTTTTTGCTTTTTCCAGCTTTTTCAGTGGCTGCTGTTTTGATTTTGTTACACCAGAGAACTAATTTAGGTGGTAGAGGTCGTGTGATCTCAGGTGATTTTGAAATTAGTAGAGTTGGTGCTTTTCAGGGTTTTCTGGGATTGCAGTAAGTACCCTTCCTTTCCTATTTAGATAGTTTGGGCCCCAGCGTTTGCTCATACTATTTTCTTTCTGTGTCAGTATTTCCTCTTGTCTAACCGCCATTACTTGTTTGGGGGCTTTCTATTATCTTTGGGGTTCTGCTCCGGGGCAGATAGCTTTCCTATTTCTATCTTTAGGTGTAGTTAGTTTCTCAGGCTGTGACGAGGCGTCTAGGACCAACGTAGGAACGCTCCACGGCTGCCTCTAGTTGTGGTGGTTAGTCAGGGTACTGCAATCTCATAGATTCCAACTGCTCTGGTGTATTGCCTTTTTTGCCTGCTCTCCTCAGCTACCGAAACATAACAGTATCACCGGCCCAAAAATTGAAAATTGTATGGTACTCACAGAAGGGAAAAAATATTGTGAAAGAAAAAAGGTTGTCAGAGTTGTCAGAGATATTTTTCTGTTTGTTGCATTTTTTTTTTTTCCCTCTGTATCTCTGGGTGCTGGGGAGGATCTTTTCTCCCAATGGAGTTTGCACAGTTGTCTGGCCGTGTGGATCAGCTTGCCACTGAGGTTCAGAGTATTGCTGCATATCTTGCTAGGTTGCCTGTTGTGGAACCTAGGATCCCCATGCCAGATTTGTTTTTAGGGGATCGAGCTAAGTTTCAGAATTTCAAAAATAATTGTAAATTGTTTTTTGCCTTAAAATCTAAGTCCTCAGGAAACGCAGCGCAGCAGGTTCAAATTATCATCTCTCTCCTGCGCGGCGATCCTCAGGATTGGGCTTTTTCCCTGATACCTGGGGATCCTGTTTTGAGTGATGTTGATGCGTTTTTTCAGGCTTTGGGGTTATTGTACGATGAGCCTAATGTCACTGATCAAGCTGAAAAAGCCTTGTTGGCATTAAATCAGGGGCTTGATGACGCTGAGTTATACTGTCAGAGATTCCGTAGGTGGGCAGTCCTGACCAAATGGAATGACGACGCTTTGGCGGCCCTTTTCCGGAAGGGTCTGTCAGATAATGTAAAGGATGTTATGGTGGGATTCCCTGTCCCCTCTGGTCTCAATGATTCTATGTCATTAGCGATTCAAATTGACAGACGTTTGCGTGAGCGGAGAAGTATGCGTGGAATGGTGTTGCCTTGTGAGCCAGCTTCTGAACCCATGCAGTGTGATAGAGTGGTGTCTGGGGCACAGCGTCATGAGTTTCGAAAGCGCAATGGGTTATGTTTCTACTGTGGTGATGCCTCTCATGCTATTTCAGTCTGCCCTAAGCGGGGAAGACGTTTTGCACGCTCAGTTGTCTTGGGTAGTGTTCAGACTAAGTTTTTATTAACTGTCACTCTGATATGCTCTCTGTCCTCATTTTCTGCTCAGGCTTTCGTTGATTCTGGAGCAGCTATTAACCTGATGGATTATGATTTTGCTAAACGTTGTGGGTTTCCCTTGATACCCCTACAGAAGTCTATTCCCCTACTGGGGATCGATTCTACCCCTTTGGCTGAGAATAAACCCCAGTTTTCTACTCAGGTGATAATGAGGGTTGAACCTGATCACCAGGAGTGCTGCAAATTTTTGGTTCTATATAATCTGCATGACATTATCGTGCTGGGTTTCCCTTGGTTACAGTCTCATAATCCTGTTTTGGATTGGAAATCTGTGTCTGTAACCAGTTGGGGCTGCCAATGTGTTAATACCAACACTCCTGTTTTTTCTGCCTCCCCCCAGGCTCAGGATGTTCCTGACTTTTTGATTGATTTTTCTGATGTGTTTAGCGAAAGTAAATCTGCATCCTTGCCTCCCCATAGGAGCTATGACTGCGCTATTGAATTAGTGCCGGGTAGTAAATTCCCTAAAGGTCGCCTTTTTAACTTGTCTGTACCTGAACATGACGCTATGCGGTCTTATATCAAGGAATCATTGGAGAAGGGTCATATCAGACCATCCTCTTCACCCTTAGGTGCCGGTTTTTTCTTTGTGGCCAAAAAAGATGGTTCATTAAGGCCGTGTATTGATTATCGTCTCTTGAACAATATTACTGTGAAATATCAATACCCGTTACCCTTGATTTCTGACCTGTTTTCCAGGGTGAAAAACGCTACTTGGTTTACCAAGCTTGACCTCAGGGGGGCGTATAACCTTATTCGCATTAAGCACGGGGATGAATGGAAGACGGCATTCAATACCCCTGAAGGGCATTTTGAGTACCTAGTGATGCCCTTTGGGCTCACTAATGCTCCTTCCGTCTTCCAGTCCTTCATGAATGACATTTTCAGGGATTTTGTGGACAAATTTCTGATTGTTTATTTGGATGATATCTTGATTTTTTCTAATGACTGGGACTCTCATGTGAAACATGTTCGAACTGTATTCCAGATTTTGAGAGAGAATGCTCTGTATGTGAAGGGATCAAAGTGTCTTTTTGGCGTACAGAGGATCTCATTTCTGGGATTCATTTTGTCCCCATCTGTTATTGAAATGGACCCGGTCAAGGTTCAGGCCATCTGTGATTGGGTCCAACCTACTTCATTAAAGGCTCTTCAGAGGTTTTTGGGTTTTGCCAATTTTTATCGTAAATTTATTGGTAATTTCTCGGTTATTGTTAAACCATTAACTGATTTGACCAGAAAGGGTTCTGATGTGGTGAATTGGCCTCCTGAGGCAGTCTCTGCATTTCAGGAACTTAAGCAGAGATTCACTTCTGCTCCTGTTCTACGGCAGCCTGATGTTTCTCTGCCATTTCAGGTGGAGGTTGATGCCTCTGAAATTGGGGCAGGTGCCGTTTTGTCCCAAAAAGATCCAGAGACCTCTAAAAGTAACCCTTGTGCCTTTTTCTCTCGAAAATTTTCTCCTACTGAACGTAATTATGACGTGGGTAATCGGGAGTTATTGGCCATGAAGTGGGCTTTTGAAGAGTGGAGACATTGGCTGGAGGGAGCCAAACATCAGGTGGTGGTCCTTACGGACCATAAGAATCTGGTCTATCTGGAATCTGCCAAGCGACTCAATCCTAGACAGGCCAGGTGGGCCTTGTTTTTCACACGTTTTAATTTTGTGGTTTCCTTTCTTCCTGGCACTAAGAATGTTAAGGCGGATGCCCTCTCGAGGAGTTTCCTTGCGGACTCTCCTGAGTTATCTGATCCTTCTGTTATTTTGAAAGAGGGTGTAGTTCTTTCCGCCATCTCGCCCAATTTGAGACTTGCTCTGGAGGGGTGTCAGGAGGATAGGCCCGAGCGCTGCCCTGTTGGAAAATTGTTTGTCCCGGACCAATGGAAAAAGAGTGTGATGTCTGAGATTCATTGTTCCGCATTGGCTGGGCATCCCGGAATTTTTGGTACCAGAGACTTGGTTAGTCGGTCCTTTTGGTGGCCTACCTTGTCTCGTGATGTCAGGGAATTTGTGCAGTCCTGCGGGACTTGCTCTCGCTCCAAGCCTTGCTCTCGCTCTAGTGGTTTGTTGATGCCATTGCCTGTGCCCAAGAGACCATGGACCCATATCTCTATGGATTTAATTTCCGATCTTCCTGTTTCTCAGAGAATGACCACCATCTGGGTAATTTGTGATAGGTTTTCCAAAATGATACATCTTGTGCCATTACCTAAGTTGCCTTCCTCCTCTGAATTGGTGCCGTGTTCCTTCAGCACGTGGTTCGTTTACACGGCATTCCTGAGAACATTGTGTCTGACAGAGGAGTCCAGTTTGTTTCCAGATTTTGGAGGACTTTTTGTTCTAAACTGGGTGTTCAATTGTCTTTCTCCTCGGCATTTCATCCTCAGACCAATGGTCAAACTGAGAGAACAAACCAGACATTGGAGACTTATCTAAGATGCTTTGTGTCTGCTGATCAGGATGACTGGGTCTCTTTTTTGCCTTTGGCTGAGTTTGCTCTTAATAATAGGGCTAGCTCTGCCACTTTGATGTCTCCGTTTTTCTGTAATTCTGGGTTTCACCCTCGATTTTCTTCAGGACAGACGGAGGCTTCTGTCTGTCCAGGTGTTGACTCTGTTGTGGAGCGTATGCAGCAGATTTGGGACCAGGTAGTGGAGAGGTTGTCCCTCTCTCAGGAGAAGGCCCAGCGGTTTGCTAACCGGCATAGGACTGATGGTTCTCGGTTTAAAGTGGGGGACTTGGTCTGGTTGTCCTCAAAGAATATTCCTATGAGAGTAGCATCTCCTAAATTTAAGCCTAGGTTCATTGGACCTTATAAGATCATGGAGATTATTAATCCTGTTTCTTTTCGTTTGCTTCTTCCAGGGACATTTAAGATCCATAACGTGTTCCACAAGTCTTTGTTGAAGAGGTTTGTTGAGCCAGTGGTTCCTGCTGCTGTGCCTCCTGACCCTGTTTTGGTTGAGGGCAATCTGGAGTATGTGGTTGAGAAAATATTGGATTCTCGTTTTTCTAGACGGAAACTCCAGTATTTGGTTAAATGGAGAGGTTATGGTCAGGAAGACAATTCTTGGGTGTTTGCTTCGGACATCCATGCTAGGAGACTTATCCGTGCGTATCATAGAACTCATCCTGACCGACCTGGTTGCTCAAATGAGGGTTCGGTGACCCCTCCTCAAGGGGGGGGTACTGTTGTGAATGGGTTTGAGATGAGTCCTGAGCAGAGGCTCCCTCTGGTGGTTACAAGCGGTACTAGTGAAGATTGTGAAGACTGGGAATCAGGTGTTACTGACTGGTCTTATATAAGGGAGTCATTTTCCCATCAGGGTTGCCGGTGATCAATTGTTCTGGTCTGAATCCTTCATTCCAGTTTCCCTTGTAGCCTGCTGTGTCGTGTCTGCTTCTCCTGCTAACAGATAAGTCTTTTTCTGCTTTTGTGTTTGTGCTATATTTTTGCATTTTTCCTGCACTTCTTTGGGGGCCTTCAGGGTCCCCTCCGGGGGCTTCTGCCCTCTCAGTTTGGTTCAGCCACTGAGTTTTGTTTTTTGCTTTTTCCAGTTTTTTCAGTGGCTGCTGTTTTGATTTTGTTACACCAGAGAACTAATTTAGGTGGTAGAGGTCGTGTGATCTCAGGTGATTTTGAAATTAGTAGAGTTGGTGCTTTTCAGGGTTTTCTGGGATTGCATTAAGTACCCTTCCTTTCCTTTTCTATTTAGATAGTTTGGGCCCCAGCGTTTGCTCATACTATTTTCTTTCTGTGTCAGTATTTCCTCTTGTCTAACCGCCATTACTTGTTTGGGGGCTTTCTATTATCTTTGGGGTTCTGCTCCGGGGCAGATAGCTTTCCTATTTCTATCTTTAGGTGTAGTTAGTTTCTCAGGCTGTGACGAGGCGTCTAGGACCAACGTAGGAACGCTCCACGGCTGCCTCTAGTTGTGGTGGTTAGTCAGGGTACTGCAATCTCATAGATTCCAACTACTCTGGTGTATTGCCTTTTTTGCCTGCTCTCCTCAGCTACCGAAACATAACAGGCAGCAGAAAAACTGTGAGGAGCTCAGGCCCCAGGAGGGGACCTGGCTGACCTCCACAAAAGTGCAGAAAACAATGCAAAAAGCAAGCACAAAAAGAAAAGCAAAAAATATCTTATCTGAAAGCAGGAGATGCAGGCAGGACTCCAGCAAACTTCCAAATGAACCAGGAACCACAATTGAGACAAGAACAATTGCTCACCGGCAACCAGCATGGGAGGGAACCTCCCTTATATCAGACCAGTCCGTGATTCCAGATTGCCACTCCTCGCTGAAAGGTTCAGTACTGTCTGTAACCACCAGAGGGAGTCTCTGCTCAGAAACCATCTCTAGCACATTCATAACAAATTGTACTATTTGTGTCCAGTCTGCCAGATGAACTACCCACCTGTCTAGAGGCTACGTGAGTGTACACTGAAAATGGATGCAGAAGGCGTGTGCGGACTGGTTAACTCTGAGAGCTCGGTGACCCTGGTGAAGGCTGCGCCTGAGGTCTTTGAGATACTGAAAAGGAAAATCAGGGTCACCTGCATCCACGGGGGCACTAAAGACTACCCGGTGTCCAGGGTGATCCTCTAGACGGCCAATGACATCTCAAGTCATGATGTCGCCGTGGTCCCTAATGTAGCCTATCAAGTGATAGTAGGCCGGGAATCATGGCTGTTCTCGGACTTATGGGAGAAGGGAGCTCCTCTACAGCCGGAGGAGGAAGGGCCCTATGTTGAAGGGGTGGGTACCTTCCGACAGTAAAACCTCTCAAACCTGACAGTACAGATGTAGGGGTGACCGGTGGAAGGTATGTGTCCGACCAATGTACTGACCTGACATCACTCGAAATAAACCACAGTATGACTGGGAGTGATGCGGGAGTTGACACCAGTTTAGAAAGCATATTGAGGGATCAACTTACTGTGGGGTGTGACACAGACTCCGGGGGTGACTGTGACTCTATGGACCAAAGGAAGTCCAGTAAGGGAGGGCTCAACAAGGTTGGCACATACTCCCATCACCGAAGGAGCCAGGGCCACTCAGAAGTGCTCCAAGAGACGCTTGCTGATGATGGGGGGTCAGATGATAGCACTATGGGAGAAGAAAACTCGGGAAGTCCTGGAGGAGCAGGAGTCCGTGATACTCAGGAATAGAAGACCAAGGGTGGATCCACCTATAGGGAGGCTGGAGACCAGAGCAGTGCCCTGGGTGAAGAAGGGAACTGTGATAAGGCGTGTGACTCCATGACAGTGAAGAGTGAGGACTCCAGCGAACTAGAGGCTGGGAAGATAGTGTGTGGGAACGAGAACATGAAAGCTTCAGAGAACCCAACAGAGATCCTGGAGGCAGTAAAAGACCATGTCGAGGAAGAAAAAGTCTTGAGACAAGCGACTAAACTCAGAGTGGATGAGCTGGAGAAAGAAGTCTCTGAGTTCCGGCGATCACCTGTCAAAGTGTCAAACAGTGAACAAGGCCATATTGGAAGATATGGAGATGCTCAAAGAAGTATTAAGGGGACGTCTACACAAGACGGAGATGGTGGTCGCAGATTTACAGTGGCAGTTCCAGAGTGGTAAAGGGGCTGAGCTGCAAATGCCCATCTTGGCGAGGTGTCTTGAAGAGTGTGAAGCTCAGGGAGAGCTTGTGCTAAAGGCTGAACAAGACAATCACCTGGTTGTGGCAGATGACTTGATGGAAACTTCCAAGGCAAAGCAGGAGCCATCGATCCCTGAAGAGGATGACAGTTCGCTCTTCAAGTGCGTAGTAGAAGTACCCGAGGACTGGAGAGAAGCTTGTGCCAGTGAGTCTGTGCGTGAAGATTTTAGGAAGGTGGTGGAAGCGTGTAGTGTGAATAAGAGAGGCGTCTGATTGGCTCCAAATTTATTCTTAACAAAAATATAAGGCAGAAGTCCTGATACTGCTAACATGCTACCAGACAAAGTGGCGCTCAGAATGAGACAAGGCAGTACAAAACTGTGAGGAAAAAGCATGACAAGACAAATAAGAGCGTCACTCACCACTGGTACCTGAAAAATGCAGCGCTTCATCATGGTCATCACATGAGGATAAAGAGGTTCTGTTTCATATAAATTACCAAGAGCCTGAAGAAGCGTAGTTCACGCAAAACAGTTGTCGCTTACTTACCTATTTATGTCTCCATGTGATGACCAAAATAAAATGCTAACAAATTTATTCTGCAGTCAGACAACGACTCCCAACATCCAGTCCGTGTCATTAAGAACAAACAGTCCTGTCTGTGATACAGTATGTCTGGGATCACAGGAAGAGACAGAAGGATCTGCATAAGCCTCATACACTACTCATTGCTCCTCATCTCCAGAGGAGTAAGGACGAAGCTTAACCCCTTTCTGACCTTGGACGCAATAGTACGTCCACGGTCAGATCCCCCGCTTTGATGCGGTCTCACCGCCGGTGAGCCCGCATCAAAGATGGGACATGTCAGCTGTTTTGAACAGCTGACATGTGCCCGCACTAGGCGCAGGTGGAATTGCGATCCACCCGCACCTATTAACTAGTTAAATCCCGCTGTCAAATGCTGACAGCGGGTTTTAACCAGCGCTTCTGCGGAGGTGATCAAGTAGTGGATGCTTCTAGCCTCCCATGGAGACTATAGAAGCATGCCAAAATAAAAAAAAAATGTTTTAAAAAATGTGAAAAAAATAAAAAAATATAAAAGTTTAAATCACCCCCCTTTCGCCCCATTCAAAATAAAAAAAAAAAAAAAAAACACACATACACATATTTGGTATCGCCGCGTTCAGAATCACCCGATCTATCAATAAAAAAAAAGAATTATCCCGATCGCTAAACGGCGTAGCAGGAAAAAAAATCGAAACGCCAGAATTACGATTTTTTGGTCACCATGACATTGCATTAAAATGCAATAATGGGCGATCAAAAGATCATATCTGCACATAAATGGTAGCAATAAAAACATCAGCTCGGTACGCAAAAAATAAGCCCTCACCTGACCCCAGATCACAGAAAATGGAGACGCTACGGGTATCGGAAAATGGCACAATTTTTTTTTTTTAAGCAAACTTTGGAATTTTTTTTCACCACTTAGCTTAAAAAGAGCCTAGACATGTTTGGTGTCTATGAACTCGTAATGACCTGGAGAATCATCAGCTCAGTTTTAGTATTTAGTGAACCTACCAAGAAGGCCAAACAAAAAACAAGTGTGGGATTGCACTATTTTTGCAATTTCACCGTACTTGGAATTTTTTCCTATTATCTGGTACAAGTCATGGTAAAAACAATGGCGCCGTTCAAAAGTACAACTCGTCCCGCAAAAAACAAGCCCTCACATGGCCATATTGATGGAAAAATAAAAAAGCTATGGCTCTGGAAAGAAGGAGAGCGAAAAATGAAAAAACCTGCGGTCAATAAGGGGTTAAAGTACAATTTGCATGCCTCCTTAAACAAAAAAAACTTGTCCCTACCCCAGAAAATCTGTCCGGGAGGGCAATTTTGGGTTCAAGCTGGACCGGCCTACCCACAGAGTCCCCCCACAATAGAAGCCTGCAGCCGATGCTGCTGATCCTCGTAACGCAGGTCAGTCACCTCCAGCACCAACCTCTGCAGCTGCTCTGCCAATATAGAAACCAGATCCATGAACCCAGCAAAAGAAACAAAAAAACGCACACAGAAAAAACACATAAAAAAAAACAAAAACAAGTGTCAGTTTTCTTTTCCTGTTCTTTTGCAAACATGAACGGCCGGTGACAATGTCACACACAGTGTAGGAAAGCTAAGTGCAACACGAAAGGATAAGGGGTAGGAAACCCAAAACTAGGGAAGGGGGAGTGGAGACCCCTAGACAGATCTAACATCACTAGGATACCTAACCCTTGCCTGACCTTGGCGATAAGCCCTACATAGGGAAGAACAGGATATAAAACAAGTCAATCCCCACTACAACTAAAGACAGATGGGATACAGAAATAAGGTGAACACTTAGTTTAAGAAAACTCAGAGAGAAACACACACGTCCTCCAAACACCAATGAGGAAGATAGCCGATGCTATAGCTCCAAGCCTCAATAGGGAAATGGAAATATCACCGGTAACATCCCAGTATAAACACCTGGGTCCAGGTGTCTCCATTAGAATAGGAGGAAGGTTGCCACCGGGTCCTAGAAACAGAAGGACCAGGAAGAAGTCTGCTAAGCAAACTGCTGAGACCCTCTGCAGTCAGATGCAGTGCGACGGTCTACAGCCTCTGACACACCCGTGACTATACTGATGGGATCACATCTCTATTTTCTTCATTCACTTTGCATTTTGCAAGGCTTTTCCAGCAGAACAGCTTATTCACGAACACAGGAGCAGATTTCTACATCACCAGACAGCACACTACCGAAAATGCCGTCCGATCCTACAGAACAGATTCCCACATGAGCGTGTGATGCGCATAGGCCCACATGGAAAACCTCTCACAAATTTCTGTGACTTCTCCACTCAAACCACACCGACAAATGTACAGGGACCCTCACATGGCGAATGGGAAAATGTGACATAAACGGCAAAATTAGGAATCTGATATATTATAAAATAAGATACATTATAACTGTTTCTACAATACATGAAACTACACAAGATGGGATTAATATACATCGGCCTGTGCCCACCGTAACGGGAAACAGCATACTACTAATCATAAGTCATAATTCTCACCTCGTGGTGTAAGAGGCCGGAGCTCCTCCATCATCACCTCCTGGTACCGATCCTGGTGTCCTTCTAGATACTCCCACTCCTCAATGGAGAGATAGACAGCGACGTCCTGACACCTTATAGGAACCTGACAACAACGACACCGTCCCCTCATCACCCAGAATCCTCCAGTGCCGTCCTGTATAATGTCCGCAGTCACCTCTCCGTCATCACCCAGAATCCCCAGTGCCGTCCTGTATAATGTCCCAGCAGTCACTCTTCCGCTCATAAAAAAAAAAAAACCCCCCCCCCCCTATCACCAGAACCTCATCTCGATAAGCAATCACCTTCACACCAAACCTCTAGGTGCCGTCTTAAATGTCCAGATCACCTCCTAAAACAGAATCCAATGAGTCTGTAAGCAAAGCAGACCTCTCCGTCATCACCAACCCATGTGCCGTATATTCCGAGTCACTCTCTTCTCACAGCCTCAGGCGCTGAAAGTCATCACCTACTCCATATCACCAAACATCCAGTGCCTCGATAATGCAGCAGTCACTCCTCAAACAGAATCCATGCGTCTGTAAGCCCACAGACTCCCCTCTCACAGATTCAGTGCACCGTTATCCCAGCACCTCTCGACCACCGACCTCATCGCTGAATGGATCACTCTCTATACCAAATTATGCAGTTGTATATTCCAACGTATTCCATACCAAATCCAGCGTTTATAATGTCCAGCAGACACTCTCCCTCATCAACAAATTCCCCTCTGTATAGGCCCACAGCACCTCTCACATCACCTCTCCATACCGCCGAATGTCCAGGACTCCATCATAAGAATACAGCCGTCTGATAATTAAGTCATCCCTCATCCCAAATCTCCAGTGCGTCCTGTTGTCCACGTCACCTCCCTCATCAAAATCCTCATCGTCTGTAAAGCCAGAGTCCTCCTCATCACCAGATCCTCGTGCGTCCTTTAATGTCACAGTCCCTCTCCCTCATCCCAGAATCTCCAGTGCCGTCCTGTAAATTCCAGCAGTCACCCTCCCTCATCACCCAGAATCCTCCAGTGCCGTCCTGTATAATGTCCCAGCAGTCACTCTCCCTCATCACCAGAATCTCAGTGCCGTCCGTATAATGTCCAGCAGTCACTCTCCCTCACACCCAGAATCCTCCAGTGCCGTCCTGTATAATGTCCCAGCATCACCTCTCCCTCATCACCCAGAATCCTCCGTGCCGTCCTGTATAATGTCCCAGCAGTCACCTCTCCTATCACCAGAATCCTCAGTGCGTCCTGTATAATGTCCACAGTCACCCTCCCATCCCAAATCCTCCAGTGCCTCCTGTATAATGTCCCAGCAGTCACCTCTCCCTCATCACCCAGAATCCTCCAGTGCCGTCCGTATAAGTCCGCAGTCACCTCTCCTCATCACCAGAATCCTCCAGTGCCGTCCGTATAATGTCCCAGCATCACCTCTCCCTCACACCCAGAATCCTCCAGTGCGTCCTGTATAATGTCCCAGCAGTCACCTCTCCTCATCACCCAGAATCCTCCAGTGCCGTCCTGTATAATGTCCAGCAGTCACCTCTCCTCTCATCACCAAATCCTCCAGTGCGTCCTGTATAATGTCCCAGCAGTCACCTCTCCCTCATCACCA
This sequence comes from Oophaga sylvatica, assembly GCA_033576555.1. NCBI lineage: Eukaryota > Metazoa > Chordata > Amphibia > Anura > Dendrobatidae > Oophaga > Oophaga sylvatica. The sequence continues at coordinate 3,297 of JARQOD010003120.1, read as the reverse complement.
GAATCCCAGTGCGTCCTGTATAATGTCCCAGCAGTCACCTCTCCCTCATCACCCAGAATCCCCAGTGCCGTCCTGTATAATGTCCCAGCAGTCACCTCTCCGCTCATCACCAGAATCCTCCAGTGCGTCCTGTATAATGTCCAGCAGTCACCTCTCCCTCATCACCAGAATCCTCCAGTGCAGTCCTGTATAATGTCCCAGCAGTCACCTCCCCCTTCACCCAGAATCCTCCAGTGCCGTCCTGTATAATGTCCAGCAGTCACCTCTCTCCTCACCCTCCACCAGATCCTCTGCCTATAAGCCCAGCGTCACTCCACTCACAACAGTGGTGTTAAGCCAAGAGACCCTCCTCCAAAACCTAGGCGTGTATAGTCCCAGTACCCGTACCGTCCAGTGCTCCTGTAAGTCCCGTCCTCAGACAGAATCGTGCTGTAACTCCAGAGTACGTCTCCTCTACAACTCATGTCCTTATCCCAGCAACTTTCCAACGATCCCCAGGCGTTAATCCAGCAGCACTCTCTCATCACAGAACATCCATGCGTGTATATGCCCACGACTTCCATCGATTCATACCGAAATTCAGGACCCTTCATAACTCATGGTGATAATAAGTCTTCTCCTACAGAACTCAGTGATTAATTCCTCCCCCTAGAACTCATAATAATCATATTCTAATCTCACCTCGTGTGTAAGACGCTCCATCCAACCCTATACGATCTGGGTCTTATAATCTCCCTTCCTCAATGCGTGAAGCAGCGACCTCTACACCTATGGCGAAACCAGCAGTCCCACCGAATCCCAGTGCGTCTGTATATGTCCAGAGTCACCTCTCTCACCGAATCCTCAGTGCGTCTGTATAATGTCCCAGCAGTCACCTCTCCTCTCCCAGACCTCCTGCCGTCCTTATAGTCCAGCAGTCACTCTCCTCTCACCCAGAATCCTCAGTGCCGTCCTGTATAATGTCCAGCAGTCCTCCCTCATCACCAGATCTCAGTCCGTCCGTAAATGTCCAGCAGCCCTCCTCATCCGATCCCAGTGCCGTCCTGTATATGTCCAGCGTCCTCCTCATCACCCAGAATCCCTCCGTCTTTAATGTCCAGCGTCACCTCTCCTCATCACAGAATCCTCCAGTGCCTCTGTATAATGTCCCAGCAGTCACCTCCCTCATCACCCAGAATCTCCCTGTGCCGTCCTCTTATAGTCCCAGCAGTCATCCCATCACCCAATCCTCCATGCCGTCTGTATAATGTCCAGCAGTCACTCTCCCTCATCACCAGAATCCTCAGTGCCGTCGTATAAGTCCCAGCAGTCCTCTCCTCATCCCAGAATCCAGTGCCTCCTGTATATGTCCAGCAGTCACCTCTCCTCATCACCCAGAATCCTCCAGTCCTGTAATGTCCCAGCATCACCTCTCCCTCATCACCAAATCCCCAGTGCCGCCTGTATAATGTCCCACAGTCACCTCTCATCACCAGAATCTCCAGTGCGTCCTGTATAATGTCCAGCAGTCCTCTTCCCTCATCTCCTAATTCACTCATGCCGTTCTAATGTCCAGCATCACCTCTCCTCTCACCAGAATCCTCCAGTGCCTGTATAATGCCAGCAGTCCTCCTCATCACCCAGAATCCTCCAGTGCGTCCTTTAGTCCCAGCATCCCTCTCCTCACACAAATCCAGTCCGTCCTGTATAATGTCCAGCAGTCACCTTCCTCATCACCAGAATCCTCCAGTGCGTCCTGTAAAGTCCCAGCATCACCTCTCCTCTCACCAGAATCCTCCGTGCGTCTGTATAATGTCCACATACCTCTCCTCATCACCAGAATCCTCCAGTCCTCCTGTATAATGTCCAGCAGTCACCTCTCCCTCATCACCCAGATCCTCCAGTGCGTCCTGTTAATGTCCCAGCAGTCACCTCTCCCTCATCACCAGAATCCTCCAGTGCCGTCCTGTATAATGTCCAGCAGTCACCTTCCTCATCACCCAGATCCTCCAGTGCGTCCTGTATAATGTCCCGCAGTCACCTCTCCCTCATCACCAAATCCTCCAGTGCTCCTGTATAATGTCCAGCAGTCACCTCTCCCTCATCACCAGAATCCTCCAGTGCGTCCTGTTAATGTCCCAGCAGTCACCTCTCCCTCATACCCAGAATCCTCAGTGCGTCCTGTATAATGTCCCAGCAGTCACCTCTCCCTCATCACCCAGAATCCTCCAGTGCCGTCCTGTATAATGTCCCAGCAGTCCCCTCCCCTCATCCCAGAATCCTCCAGTGCGTCCTGTATAATGTCCCAGTTCACCTCTCCCTCATCACCAGATCCCCATGCCCTGATATCCCAGATCCCCTCCGTCCACCCAGCATCCTTCATGCTCCTGATATTCCCAGCAGTCACCTCTCCTCTATCCAGACCTCCAGTCCGCCTGTATAAATGTCCCAGCAGTCACCTCTCCGCTCATCACCAAATCCCCGTCCGTCCTGTTAATGTCCCAGCGTCACCTCCCTCATCCCAGTCCTCCAGGCCGTCCTGTATAATGTCCCAGCAGTCCCTCTCCCTCATCACCAGAATCTCCGTGCCTCCTGTATAATGTCCCAGCAGTCACCTCTCGCTCCTTACCAGAATCCTCCTGCGTCTGTATAATGTCCAGCAGCCCTCTCTCCTCAACCAGACCTCCAGTGCCGTCCTGTATATGTCCCACGACACCTCTCCCGCTCATCCCCAGAATCCCCCAGTGCCTCCTGTATAATGTCCCAGCAGTCCCTCTCCCTCATCACCCAGAATCCTCAGTGCCGTCCTGTATAATGTCCAGCAGTCACCTCTCCCCTCACCCTAAATCTCCAGTGCCGCTCCTGTATAATGTCCCAGCAGTCACTCTCCCTCATCACCCAGAAATCCTCATGCTCGTATAATGTCCCACATCACTCTCCGCTCTCCCAAATCCCATGCGTCCTGTAAATGTCCCACAGTCACCTCTCCCAATCCCAGAATCCTCCAGTGCCGTCCTGTATAATGTCCCAGCAGTCACCTCTCCTCATCACCAGAATCCTCCAGTGCCGTCCTGTATAATGTCCCAGCAGTCACCTCTCCCCTCATCACCCAGAATCTCCCAGTGCCTCTCCTGTCTATTCCACCTCACTCCCCTCATCACCCAGATCCTCCTCCGTCCTGTATAATGTCCCAGCAGCCTCTCTCCTCTCATACCCAGAATCCTCGTGCGTCCTGTATAATGTCCCAGCAGTCACCTCTCCTCATCCCAGATCCTCAGTGTCGTCCTGTATAATGTCCCACAGTCACCTCACTTCTCC
>JARQOD010003119.1:0-68688 GCA_033576555.1 Oophaga sylvatica | reverse complement strand
TTTTTTCTATTTTGGCAAATATGTATGTTTCACAACTTCCATGCTCTTCACCTTTTTAACTTTTGCCACACTTTCTCCTTCATAATCTTCAGCAGCATCATCTTTTTCATCCAATTATTCTTCATCTTCACATTCTTTATCTTCTTCTTAAACTTCTTGCTATTCATCTTTTTGTTAACATTACTCATATTGTTCTTATTAAACTATTATTCTTCTTCATATTCTACTTCATCTTCATCTTCTTCATCATATTCTTATTTGTGACAGAGATTCCTGTACTTGTGATCTTTAAAAGTATGAATTTTTCTTCCTTCCGTTCTTGCTGTCACAAAAGATTTAAATTAGAACAGTATTTGTCCGTGTTCAGTTTAGCCTGCAGCAGCAGGCATTTTCCAGGGGCACCACGAGGATGATCGGACTCACCCCCATACACTGCTTAGTCTTCTTCTGCTTATAATTTAGAGCATATATTTAGCTCTTCATTTTGGTCTTATACTTCATGTTCTTCTGCTTTTTGATCTTCTGCTTATTGTTCTTCTGTCTCTTGTTCTGTATCTTGTAGTTTGTCTTAACCTTCTTTGTCCTGTTGGTGATCTTCTTCTGGGTAATCTTTTATTTCTTCTTTGTGATGGTGTTCAGGCTGGTTGGCTTGATGCTCGTCGTCCTTGTGGTCGTCATCTTCTTCGGGGTGGTCATCAGGGTCGTCGTCTTCATTGTTGGAGATCCAGAGTGATTACCCAAAAAAACATTTCAAAAATCTTCAATTTGTAAATGTAGCTGAAGGTACAAGAAGGCTGACTAACTTCCGCCAACCAGCTGACGTTACTGGAACCCGGAGGGGTATCAGATGGTACAAGAGACAATGGAAGTAACGAGGACCAGCTGACTGTGCTGGAACCCGGAGGGGCAGCAGAAGGAAAAGAGCCAATGGCACAACTGAGGACCAGCTGACGTTACTGGGACACGGTTACTAAGCAGGAGGTACCTGTGCTCCAAAGCACTACCAAGGACCAGCAGACGTTGCTGGAACTCGGATACCGAGATGGAGGCACCTAGGCCAAAGGCACTGCGGAGAACCAGCTGACGGTACTGGAACCCGGACGGGTACCATAAGGCACCATGAAAATGTAAGTTGACAGGCCGCAAGCCGTCCACAGTTACCGAATCACACAGTCCTACAGTGGGTGCTTGTCCTATTGTCACAACGGAAACAGCCTTTATTTACATATCCCATAGCACACATAGGAATCACCTAAACTGCAGGCACCATAGAGTCGGCTAACCCGAATGCAACACGGCAGGACAACTTATTGGAGGCTAATTGATGTTGACACTGCCAGGAAACAGCTGTCGTGCTGTAACCAGGCTGGAGTCAGTACCCGTGCCAATTACTTCCGAGCAACAACTGGCGTTGTTGGAGCCCAGGGATGAGAAGAGAAGAGGGTGGAGGCAGCCGGACTTTTTGCCGTACACACAGCAGGGGAACAGCTGACATTACTGAACCCCAGTAACACAGGAGCAAGTGTTGACTGTGCTAACAGCACTTCATGGCAACAACTGGCGTTGTTGGAGCCCAGGGATGAGAAGAGAAGAGGGTGGAGGCAGCAGGACTTTTTGCCGTACACACAGCAGGGGAACAGCTGGCGTTACTAAACCCCACTAACACTATAGCTTGTGTATTGGTCTGTGGACACGACACTTCTGAGCAGCAACTGGCAGTGTTGTAGCCCAGGGAGTAGAGTTCAGGTGGTAGAAAATGTGATACACCAAAGGGGATCTTGCTGGATGGGAGATATATTTCTTCTAGCAGACTGAAGTTTGGTCAGGATTTTCCATGATCACAAGGACCTGTGATGAGGTCATAGTCACCTGCAGCCGCTTAGTTAAGGCCGTCCCAAGCAAGGGTGAGTCTGGGACCAGTGGTTCTCCAAACTGGAGTGATTTATGTTCTGTTTTGATTTTGTTATCTGGACTTTTGTTGAACCCGTCATTAAAACCACTGAACTTTGAACTGAACGCCTGTGTGTTTACCTCATTACTGCAGCCCGGCCCCTGCCTACCAGAGCGGATCTCTACAAAAGATATACATAACAGGAGACATGGATAACGTTGACAACCAGTTATTTAATCGGAAACCGGACAGGCAAATTCAGGCGAGATCCATGCCTTGTTCATTTTCAGAAAAGTAAGCCGGTCTACATTATCGGAGGATAGTCGCATGCGACGGTCTGTTAGTACACCACCTGCAGCACTAAAGACGCGCTCCGATAATACACTGGCAGCAGGGCAAGCCAGCACCTCCAATGCATACTGGCTAAGCTCTGGCCATGTATCCAGCTTAGAGACCCAAAACTTGAATGGGGAAGAGCCATCTGGGAGTATACTGAGAGGGCAAGACATGTAGTCTGTCACCATCTTACGGAAACGTTGCCTCCTGCTGACTGGAGCCGTCTCGGATGGTGTACACATTGGTGGCGCTGCCACAAAACTTCGCCACATTTGGAACATACTGGTCTTGCCCTGTGCAGAGGCGCTGCTTGTGCTCCCTGTTGTTGCAGAGCTGTCTCCACTGCCTCGACGCACAGAGCTGCTTTGTAAAGCAGTAGCAGCAGCAGTGCTCTCGGCTGGAATGGAGAACATTATGGATTGCACCAGTGTGTCTTGGTACTCCCGCATTTTACGCTCCCGGTTCAACGGTGTGATGAGGCTTTGTAAGTTGTCCCGGTAGCGAGGGTCTAGGAGGGTGTACACCCAATAATCAGACGTGGTGAGAATGTGGGCAATGTGGCGGTCGTTTCTCAGGCACTGCAGCATGAAATCAACCATGTGCTGCAGACTCCCAACTGGCCAAGAAACGCAGTCCCCTGCAAGAGGCGTAATCTCTGCCTGCTCTGCATCGCCCCACCCTCGCTCTACATACTGTCTAGAGCATTGTGTACCTCCCTCTGGAGCGATGTCTTCCTCCTCCATTGACTCCTCCTCATCCTCCTCACAAAGTGAGCCCTGCCCAGCCCTTTGTGAGGAACCACGTTGCGCTGACTGTCCAGAAGGTGATGGAATTTGTGACTCCTCATCCTCCACCTCTTCCAAAACCTCATCCCTTAGTGCTTGCAGTGTTTTTTGAAGCAGGCAGATAAGGGGGACAGTCAGGCTGACTAGTGCATCATCTGCACTCGCCATCCGCGTTGACTCATCAAACGCACACAAAACGTAGCAGATGTCCTTCATAGAAGCCCACTCAGTAGTGGTGAAGTGTGAACGGCGCAAATTGCGAGTTGATTGCGCCTGATGCAGCTGATACTCCATTACTGCTGGCTGCTGCTCACACAACCGCTCCAACATATGTAACGTGGAATTCCACCTGGTGGCTACGTCACATATGATGCGATGTTCAGGAAGGCGAAATCTGCGTTGCAGAGCTGCAATGCGCGATCTGGCCATGCTGGAACGTCGCAAGTGAGCACACTCTAGGCGGACCTTGTGCAGCAGTGCATCAACATCCGGATAGTCCCTCAAAAAACTCTGCACGACCAAGTTGAGCACATGTGCCAGACATGGTATGTGAGTGAGGTTGCCAAGGCCCAGAGCTGCCAACAGATTTCGGCCATTGTCACACACTACCAAGCCTGGCTGGAGATTCGCTGGCAAAAACCACACGTTGCTCTCCTGCTTGATGGCATTCCAGAGCTCCTGCGCTGTGTGGCTTCGATTCCCCATGGAAATTAATTTCAGGACGGCCTGTTGACGTTTAGCCACGTCTGTGCTCATATCGGTCGCAACAGGTAAGCGTTCACGGGTCCATGTGGAGGTAGACCGTGACGGCTCCTGCAGCGATGATTCTGAGGAACTGGAGTAGGAGGAGGAGTCAATGTGTACAGACTTGATTCCTGCAATCCTTGGAGTTGGCAGAACACGTACAGCGCCACTCGCAAGATCTGTACCCGGCTCCACAACATTGACCCAATGGGCAGTGAGGGAAAGGTATCATACCTGGCCATGGGTACTGGTCCACGCATCGGTGGTCAGGTGGACCTTGCTACTGACGGCGTTTAGTAGCGCATGTTTAATTTTTCCCTCAACATGCTTTTGCAGACCAGGGACGGCTTGCCTGCTGAAATAAAATCGGCTTGGCACATTGTATTGTGGGACTGCCAATGCCATTAAGTTACGGAAACTGTCAGTCTCCACCAGCCTGAATGACAGCATTTCAAGGGACAGGAGTTTTGCAATGCCAGCATTCAGAGCCTGTGCTCGTGGATGGTTTCCCGAGTATGGCCGTCTTTTATCCCATGCCTGTGCTACCGATGGCTGTTTTGTGGCCTGGGAGTGTGAGGATGACAGGGAACTTGCTGCTGTGGGTGGAATAACACTTTGTCTCTGGACAACAGTGACCAAGGTTCTTCCATGGCGATCCTGTGAGGAAGCCGAACCAGCTGTGTGTGAGCTGGAGGAAGAGGCTCCAACACGACCTGAAGATGTAGGTGATGCTGTAGTTTGGCCTACATCTCCAGTGTGTCTTTGTAACTCAACTACGTGCTTTGTCTGCACATGTTTCCACATATTTGTGGTATTGAGGTTACTGACACTTTTACCTATTTTTACTTTTTGATTACACAGCTTGCATTTGACATAGCAAATATCATCTGCAAGTGTGACAAAAAAGGACCACGCAGTGCAAGTCCTGGAAACGCCCGTTTTGACTTTTGGAAGAGAACTGCTCCGAACAGGTGCCAAACTGGAGGCTACAGGCAACCGAGTCTGCAGCCTACCTCTCCCTCCTGTTTGGACCATTGGGGCAATCTCTTCCTCAGAGCTGCTCCCACCACCTTCCTGTTCCTCATGCCATGTTGGGTCTTGGACCTCATCACTACCCTCTTCCAACACCTGCTGCTGTTGGGTGGTCTGGCCAGCACCATGCTCAACAGATACTGGCACCTGAGTCTCATCATCATCAGATGCGTTCTGCGGTGTGCTGACCATCGGCACTGGCTCACCCGCCTCTTCTGATTCAGAGAGACACAGCTGTTGCGCATCACTGCATACTCCCTCTTCTTCACATTCCAGAATGCTGCTTGGCTGGGCCCCTGTTTGCAAGCCAACAGATTCTGAGAACAGAAGCAGAGACTCAGCTGGCTCCTGTACAGAACTCTCTGACTGCCTGGGCAATTTGGCAGGCAGTGAAGAGACAGATGGTTGTTCAACAGTGCTGTGGTCCTGAGAGGAGGTGGAAGCAATTGAAGTCGATGCATTGGCTGCCATCCAACCAACAACGGCTTCAATTTGTTCTTCCCGCAGCAGGGGGGTACGCCGAGCTCCTACAAAAGTGCGCATAAAGGAACGCTCACGGGGAAAACTGGTGGATGCTGTGTCACTGGGGTGGCAGCAGCTACAGAATCCCCACGTCCTCTCCCTGCTGAAACTCCACGGCCACGACCACGTGCCTTACTCCCTGCCTTCTTCATCTTGGTAGATTGATAAAGAAAGTCAGAAAAGTTATAAGGCCTAAGTGTTGTTATTCCGCAGAGACTGCAGTGAACACTGCAGACAACTGTTCACTAGGTGTGAAAGGCCCCTTTGTGTACTTCTATAGTGTTTGCAACCAATGTATTGTATACGGATTTGAAATAGAATGGAGCAGCACCAATTAGAGAAAAATGTCAAGGATGAGGCAGTGACACACGCTCAGCAGACTACAACCAGCAGTGGTTGAAGAACTAACTGGAGCGTGATCTGCACTCCAAAAATGAAAACCTCAGACTACAGTGAACACTGCACACAACTGTTCACTAGCTGTGAAAGGCTCCTTTGTGTACTTCTATAGTGTTTGCAACCAATGATATTGTATACGATGGAAGCGCGTCACACTAATAGATTTGAGTTATTTGAAATAGAATGGAGCAGCACCAATTTGAGAAAAATGTCAAGGATGAGGCAGTGACACACGCTCAGCAGACTAAAACCAGCAGTGGTTGAAGAACTAACTGGAGCGTGATCTGCACTCCAAAAATGAAAACCTCAGACTACAGTGAACACTGCACACAACTGTTCACTATCTGTGAAAGGCCCCTTTGTGTACTTCTATAGTGTTTGCAACCAATGTATTGGATACGGATGGAAGCACGTCACACTAATAGATCACTGTTAATTTCAATTGAATGGAGCAGCACCAATTCCACAAAATAAAAAAAAAAGAGTCAGTGAGTGACACGTGCAGATGACTACAAACAGCGTTGGATGCAGAGCAAACTGCAGCGTCACCTGCACTCACACACACACCTTGCACAGAGCTGTGAAAACAACACTGCAAGGAACAAGGGTGATTTACAGAGCGGTTTCTCAAATAGCCTGCCTACACAGCAATTCACAAAAACGCTATCTGTAACTGTCCCTCAGAGTCAGCAGAGCAGCGTTCTGTCCCTAACTGAATTCACAGCACAGTGACGCTAAAATGGCGGCGGCGCCTTTTATAGTGCATTCTGACATCATTTCAGCATCCAATCACAGCCATGCCATTAGTTAACATGACCGCAGCATTACAGGATGTGCCCACACTTCCTAGGATTCCTCATTGGCTGTCTAAAATCACATTGCCTCTCAAAGAATTATGGGAACTTCCGATTCCGGTATACGATATATGAAAAATATCGGAACTAAGTATCGGAATTCCGATACAGCGAATATCGGCCGATACCCGATACTTGCGGTATCGGAATGCTCAACTCTAGTCACGAGAAAACATTGTCAGAATCACCAGGATCCATGGAAGCATTCAAGAGTTATTACCTCATAAAGGGACAGTGGTCAGAATTGTTAAAATTGGTCTTAAAAATATTTAGAATTGAGAGTCCTCAGTGGTTGATACCTTTTAATGGCTAACTGAAAAGATGGTAACAAATTGCAAGCTTTCGAGACTACTCAGGTCTCTTCATCAGGCTAGACTAAAACAAAATCTGAAGTATCACATATTTATACACAACACAGCACAGAAATAATGCAATAGGTAAGACAAGCAGAATAGTCATTATGGCAGAGGAATGAACATAAATATTGGAACAGTTCATAGATAAGGAGTGTGAAAGTTTTATTGCCCTCTGATTGGGGTCTGGTAATGTTTTGTGATGCTCTCACAGGGTCTTTGGAGTAAATTCCTTAATGTAAAACGTCATAAATCAATATGACAGGTTCATTCCAGCTCATGACCGAGCTCATGACCGAGCTCATGACCGAGCTCATCCTGGCTAACACGATACTAAGATATACATCTTTCCTGTATTAAAATTGGTCTTGTCATTAACATGCAAACCACCCTTGGGGTAAAGGGGTTAAACTGTATAAATGACTCCATATAATTTTTTTTTGAGTTTTATATACCACTGAAATTTAACATAAACCACGTAATACTGCATGGATAAATAATTGCACCCAAAATTTTTTTAAACCTTTTTTTAGAGTTTTATATACCACCGAAATCTAAAATGAAGTGCCTAATACTCAATGGACTATTAATTGAATCAAGACACATTTTCCATCCCTTTTTTGGAGTGTTGTATACCACCGTAATGTACGATAAAGCATGTAATAATAAATGGATGAGTAATTGAATCCATAAAAAATTTTTAATACTTTTTTGGAGTATTACATACCATCATAATGTAACAAGAAATGCGTTAAACTGTAAGGATGACTAATTGAATCCCAAAAATTTTTTTGAAGGTAATATTTTGAAAGTTTAGTTGATGTTCTCGTACACTTATAAAGGCTTTGCAGAAAGTGCAAAGGCAGGAAAAAATTATAAGGAGGGTCATCCATAGACCCGTGAAAGGCAACAACTGGGGGCCTCATGCAAATATTTTTAAAGTGTAGTTGCCATACTCCTGTACTCATGAAGGTTTTGCACAAAATGCAAATCCAGTAAAAAATAAATTATGAGGAGGGTAGTACAGTAATCCTCTTCTGGTGGCCTCTTCTCCTTCCTCGGGAGGTTGGAGGGTCTGCCTTCACCTGCTTCTTGCAGCCCGATATCCAGGTGCCTGTAGTAAGAGTGACCAGGCACCATACACTTAGAAATGGGTGAAAGCCCCTGTGTCCCCTGCACCATTGCCTTCTCCCACATAGGAGGTGGGAAACCCCAAGGACAGTTTAATCTCTCGAGGCTGGTAATGGTTCCGTCTCGAGCCACCTCAAGGAGTGGCTCCCAGAGCCGTTCATTCCTCAAAGAGGCTTCCTCTTGCTCCCTTCATTCTCAGATCACACCCATCGCATACCAGCAATTTTTCAACCTCCATTTTAAGGAACGTGACCCTGGTTCAAACCATCAGCTCTTGCAGCCTTCGAGACAAGTGTTCAATCTCTACTGCCCGCTGATTGAATGAAATGTGATGATAGGTCCTAAACTCGTCTATGAACACCTGTCTCTCCTGACGGTTGTACATAAGGACACCCCCTACAGGATGCCAACAGTCGGTACCTTGCAGCTAGGCTAGATGGCTAGCATTTCTCCAGCTCTGGTTCTGACTCGCCTTCTTGTCTCTTCTGACCAGCCTAGACCCAGCAGTCCGCTCACCAGTTCCTAGATCCTGGCTCTTCCATCTGCATTCCGCAAGAACCCAAGTGATGAAGGCTGTGGCCTAGGTTTGGGCCTTGGTAGTTTTGGGAAAGTGTCCTGTACTGGACCACAAGCTCCATCTATCTCTGCTATCATGCCACCTTGGTCTGGCTCCAATATTCCTCCGGTCACTCCTTCAAGAGTCTCGCATGATTTTGCCATCTTTGTCGCCCACTAATCACGTTACATTGTATGGATGACTAATTGACTTCAGAAACATTTTTCAAAGCTTTTTTGGAGTATTTACATAACACAGAAATGTACCACAAAGAACGTAATAATGCATGGATGAATAATTGAATCCAGAAAAATGTTGCAATGCTTTTTTGTAGTGTTACATACCACAGAAATGTACCGCAAACACAATACTCTATGGATGAAAATAGTCAATGTTTTACTCCCCCCCAAAAAAATGTGGTCGCATGCAGCAGATATATAGTTGCCAATGGACTGCAAACCCTAAGCCCTGCCTAGAGACTGTAGTCTGCCTCTCTCCCTTCCCCTGCAACTGTCCCTCCCTATACTAAGTGCAGAATGTACATGATACAAACAGCAAAGCACAGATTTAGCCCAGATTTAGCCCTTAAAAGAGCTGTTAGTATGATGGTTCAGAGTCAGCAACAGTATCAACGCTAGATGACTGATTCATTCAACTGTGCACACACAGCTATGCACAAGCACTCTCTCCCTCCAATAAATACCCCTTAGCTGTGCAATGGCATTGTGCCAAGCATGGCAGTACCTGTCCTTTTATAACCCTTGATTATGTCATATGGCCAGACAGTCACAGTAATGTCACTACCAATATGACTATGGCATTACAATGACTCGCAGGTAGAGTTGAGCAAAACAGGTTGGACACCTTCTAAAAATCGTCGACTTTCGCTAAAGTCGGGTTTCGCAGACCGAAACCCGACCATAGTGTGAGGTCGGCCACGTGTTCGGCGACTTTATCGCACCAGTCGGTTTCCCTGAATGCTAAAAGCGCCATATTTCACCCAATAATGAAGGGCGCACACTGTGGGCAACGTGATGACACGTGCAGCCGCCACCACCATCTTATTGAAGGGCATTGCAGTGATTGGCTGGCTTTCTGTGGCGTCACAGGGCATATAAAACGCGCTCACCGCCGACCGCCATTTTACTTCAGCCGATTTTAGCATAGAGAGAGGTTGTAGCCCCTTGTTCTCATGGGGGATAGCGTTAAGAATGCTGAAAAAAGACAAATCTGTGCCTGTGCTGATAGCGACTGTGATGCACAGTTAGTGTGCAGTCACTGTGGTGCTTTTTTGTGTGTGCAGCAGCACTGGTTCTTAGGCTGGCAGCCACTGACAGGGAGGAGAATTGGTAGTGTGGAGCAGCAGTGCTGATTCTTACTGTGCACTCTGCTCTTTGCCATTGAGAGAATAGACATTTTTTCAGTGCTGCAGCATATCCAATTTGTAGGCTGCCTGTAAGCTGTATAGCTGTGTGGACACTGCTGTGCAGACTGCTTTTTTCAAAGCAGCTACACAGCAGTAATACTGAAATAATAATTTTCTGCACAGTTACTGAGCCTTCATTTTAGCCCACACCGTATAGAGCTGTACGCTCCTCACACAGTACCGTGTACCGGCTGGTATCACGTAGAAAAGCCTGCTATCTGTGTGTGAGTCTGTAAAACCATACCTGTTTTTTTTTTTTACCAAAAGTTTATACAACTGGTATCTTTTGATACAGTCGTGTTTTACTGCCGTCTGTATTATGGTGCAAAATCAATACTGAGCGAGCGTCTTTGTGTGGCTATGCAAATCTATACAGAGATTACCAAATACCCCAGCTTTGTATACAGCTGTGCTCTACTGCTATAGTACACTTATCCTGATTCATGACTTTACTATTGTGGTGTACTCCATACTGCGGCTGTGAGCGTGTGTGTTACCCCAGAAATATTTAGGGAGATTTAAAATTACACCCACACTGATTCCAGCTGTACGCTACTTATATAGTACAGTTTTGCTAATTTTAAAATTCAGGTCTCCTCCATAGTGAGACTCTGTACCAAATATCTACGGATATTTCTAATTACACCAACCCTGTTCTCAGCTGTACTCTAGTGATATACCACAGTTTTCCTCATTTTAAAATTGGGGCCTACTCCTTCTTGAGGCTATGAGCACCTTTGTTCCTACCAAATATCTACGGATATTTCTAATTACACCAACACTGTTCTCAGCTGTATGCTAGTGATATACCACAGTTTTCCTCATTTTAAAATTGGGGCCTACTCCTTCCTGAGACTATGAGCACCTTTGTTCCTACCAAATATCTACGGATATTTCAAATTACACCAACACTGTTCTCAGCTGTACGCTAGTGATATACCACAGTTTTCCTCATTTTAAAATTGGGGCCTACTCCTTCTTGAGGCTATGAGCACCTTTGTTCCTACCAAATATCTACGGATATTTCTAATTACACCAACACTGTTCTCAGCTGTATGCTAGAGATATACCACAGTTTTCCTCATTTTAAAATTGGGGCCTACTCCTTCCTGAGACTATGAGCACCTTTGTTCCTACCAAATATCTACGGATATCTCAAATTACACCAACACTGTTCTCAGCTGTACGCTAGTGATATACCACAGTTTTCCTCATTTTAAAATTGTGGCCTACTCCTTCCTAAGACTCTGAGCATCTTTGTTCCTACCAAATATCTACGGATGTTTCTAATTACACCAACACTGTTCTCAGCTGTACGCTAGTGATATACCACAGTTTTCCTCATTTTAAAATTGTGGCCTACTCCTTCCTAAGACTCTGAGCATCTTTGTTCCTACCAAATATCTACTGATATTTCTAATTACACCAACACTGTTCTCAGCTGTACGCTAGTGATATACCACAGTTTTCCTCATTTTAAAATTGTGGCCTACTCCTTCCTGAGACTGTGAGCACCTTTGTTCCTACCAAACATCTACGGATATTTCTAATTACACCAACACTGTTCTCAGCTGTACGCTAGTGATATACCACAGTTTTCCTCATTTTAAAATTGGGGCCTACTCCTTCCTGAGACTATGAGCACCTTTGTTCCTACCAAATATCTACGGATATTTCAAATTACACCAACACTGTTCTCAGCTGTACGCTAGTGATATACCACAGTTTTCCTCATTTTAAAATTGTGGCCTACTCCTTCCTGAGACTCTGAGCATCTTTGTTCCTACCAAATATCTACGGATATTTCTAATTACACCAACACTGATCTCAGCTGTACGCTAGTGATATACCACAGTTTTCCTCATTTTAAAATTGTGGCTTACTCCTTCCTGAGACTGTGAGCACCTTTGTTCCTACCAAATCTACCGATATTTCTAATTACACCAACACTGTTCTCAGCTGTATGCTAGTGATATACCACAATTTTCAAATTTTAAAATTGTGGCCTACTCCTTCCTGAGACTATGAGCACCTTTGTTCCTACCAAATATCTACGGATATTTCAAATTACACCAACACTGTTCTCAGCTGTACGCTAGTGATATACCACAGTTTTCCTCATTTTAAAATTGGGGCCTACTCCTTCTTGAGGCTATGAGCACCTTTGTTCCTACCAAATATCTACGGATATTTCTAATTACACCAACACTGTTCTTAGCTGTATGCTAGTGATATACCACAGTTTTCCTCATTTTAAAATTGGGGCCTACTCCTTCCTGAGACTATGAGCACCTTTGTTCCTACCAAATATCTACGCATATCTCAAATTACACCAACACTGTTCTCAGCTGTACGCTAGTGATATACCACAGTTTTCCTCATTTTAAAATTGTGGCCTACTCCTTCCTAAGACTCTGAGCATCTTTGTTCCTACCAAATATCTACGGATGTTTCTAATTACACCAACACTGATCTCAGCTGTACGCTAGTGATATACCACAGTTTTCCTCATTTTAAAATTGTGGCCTACTCCTTCCTAAGACTCTGAGCATCTTTGTTCCTACCAAATCTACCGATATTTCTAATTACACCAACACTGTTCTCAGCTGTATGCTAGTGATATACCACAATTTTCAAATTTTAAAATTGTGGCCTACTCCTTCCTGAGACTATGAGCACCTTTGTTCCTACCAAATATCTACGGATATTTCAAATTACACCAACACTGTTCTCAGCTGTACGCTAGTGATATACCACAGTTTTCCTCATTTTAAAATTGGGGCCTACTCCTTCTTGAGGCTATGAGCACCTTTGTTCCTACCAAATATCTACGGATATTTCTAATTACACCAACACTGTTCTTAGCTGTATGCTAGTGATATACCACAGTTTTCCTCATTTTAAAATTGGGGCCTACTCCTTCCTGAGACTATGAGCACCTTTGTTCCTACCAAATATCTACGCATATCTCAAATTACACCAACACTGTTCTCAGCTGTACGCTAGTGATATACCACAGTTTTCCTCATTTTAAAATTGTGGCCTACTCCTTCCTAAGACTCTGAGCATCTTTGTTCCTACCAAATATCTACGGATGTTTCTAATTACACCAACACTGATCTCAGCTGTACGCTAGTGATATACCACAGTTTTCCTCATTTTAAAATTGTGGCCTACTCCTTCCTAAGACTCTGAGCATCTTTGTTCCTACCAAATATCTACTGATATTTCTAATTACACCAACACTGTTCTCAGCTGTACGCTAGTGATATACCACAGTTTTCCTCATTTTAAAATTGTGGCCTACTCCTTCTTGAGACTGTGAGCACCTTTGTTCCTACCAAACATCTACGGATATTTCTAATTACACCAACACTGTTCTCAGTTGTACGCTAGTGATATACCACAGTTTTCCTCATTTTAAAATTGGGGCCTACTCCTTCCTGAGACTATGAGCACCTTTGTTCCTACCAAATATCTACGGATATTTCAAATTACACCAACACTGTTCTCAGCTGTACGCTAGTGATATACCACAGTTTTCCTCATTTTAAAATTGTGGCCTACTCCTTCCTGAGACTCTGAGCATCTTTGTTCCTACCAAATATCTACGGATATTTCTAATTACACCAACACTGATCTCAGCTGTACGCTAGTGATATACCACAGTTTTCCTCATTTTAAAATTGTGGCTTACTCCTTCCTGAGACTGTGAGCACCTTTGTTCCTACCAAATCTACCGATATTTCTAATTACACCAACACTGTTCTCAGCTGTATGCTAGTGATATACCACAATTTTCAAATTTTAAAATTGTGGCCTACTCCTTCCTGAGACTATGAGCACCTTTGTTCCTACCAAATATCTACGGATATTTCTAATTACACCAACACTGTTCTCAGCTGTACGCTAGTGATATACCACAGTTTTCCTCATTTTAAAATTGGGGCCTACTCCTTCCTGAGATTGTGAGCACCTTTGCTCCTACCAAATATCTACGGATATTTCTAATTACACCAACACTGTTCTCAGCTGTATGCTAGTGATATACCACAGTTTTCCTCATTTTAAAATTGTGGCCTACTCCTTCCTGAGACTATGAGCACCTTTGTTCCTACCAAATATCTACGGATATTTCTAATTACACCAACACTGTTCTCAGCTGTACGCTAGTGATGTACCACAGTTTTCCTCATTGTAAAATTGTGGCTTACTCCATCCTGAGACTCTGAGCACCTTTGTTCCTATCAAATATCTACGGATATTTCTAATTACACCAACACTGTTCTCAGCTGTACGCTAGTGATATACCGTATTTTTCGGACTATAAGACGCACCGGACCATAAGACGCACCCCAAATTTTCAGAAGGAAAATTGGGAAAAAAAAATAATGTGTCAAATGGGGGTCCGTCTTACAGTCCGAATTTAGCTTACCACTGTGTGGGGTGGTTGGACACTGTGGGGTGGCTGTGTTCTGTGGGGTGGCTGTGTTCTGTGGGGTGGCTGTGTTCTGTGGGGTGGCTGTGTTATGTGGGGTGGCTGTGTTATGTGGGGTGACTGTGTTATGTGGGGTGGCCAGGGTGGCCATATACTCACAAATGTGGTGGTGGCGGCAGCGCTCCCAATGCAGCTTGGCTGCGATGCAGTGGTGGTGTCCGGGCAGCAGCGGGCCTCTGGGCTGCGTGGGGGGCTCCGCCGGCATCTCGTCCCAGCCGGAAAGCCCCCCCGCACCTGCGACGCGGTGCCGGTGCCTCCGGTGGCGGTCCCGATCCAAAGTGTGGTGCGGTGGTGGTGTTCGGGCAGCAAGAGGCCTCTGGGCTGCGTGGGGGGCTCCGCCGGCATCTCGTCCCAGCCGGAAAGCCCCCCCGCAGCTGCGACGCGGTGCCAGCATGAGGAATGGCCACCTGGGGCCTCCGGCAAGATGGCCGCCGCATACTCTCGTTCAAATCTCGGCAACGAGATCTTGTCCTCGGCTGGGACGAGATGCCGGCGGAGCCCCCCACGCAGCCAGAGGCCCGCTTGCTGCCCGAACACCACCACCGCACCACACTTTGGATCGAACCCCCACCGGAGGCACCGGCACCGCGTCGCAGCTGCGGGGGGGCTTTCCGGCTGGGACGAGATGCCGGCGGAGCCCCCACGCAACCCAGAGGCCCGCTGCTGCCCGGACACCACCACCGCATCACAGCAAAGCTGCATTGGGAGCGCCGCCGCCACTGAACTTTCCGGTATGTTGCGACCATAAGACACACCTCCATTTTCCCTCAAAATTTTTGGGGAAAAAAGTGCGTCTTATGGTCCAAAAAATACGGTACCAGTTTTCCTCATTTTAAAATTGTGGCCTACTCCTTCCTGTGACTCTGAGCACCTTTGTTCCTACCAAATATCTACGGATATTTCTAATTACACCAACACTGATCTCAGCTGTACGCTAGTGATATACCACAGTTTTCCTCATTTTAAAATCGTGGCTTACTCCTTCCTGAGACTGTGAGCACCTTTGTTCCTACCAAATCTACCGATATTTCTAATTACACCAACACTGTTCTCAGCTGTATGCTAGTGATATACCACAATTTTCAAATTTTAAAATTGTGGCCTACTCCTTCCTGAGACTATGAGCACCTTTGTTCCTACCAAATATCTACGGATATTTCTAATTACACCAACACTGTTCTCAGCTGTACGCTAGTGATATACCACAGTTTTCCTCATTTTAAAATTGGGGCCTACTCCTTCCTGAGATTGTGAGCACCTTTGCTCCTACCAAATATCTACGGATATTTCTAATTACACCAACACTGTTCTCAGCTGTATGCTAGTGATATACCACAGTTTTCCTCATTTTAAAATTGTGGCCTACTCCTTCCTGAGACTATGAGCACCTTTGTTCCTACCAAATATCTACGGATATTTCTAATTACACCAACACTGTTCTCAGCTGTACGCTAGTGATGTACCACAGTTTTCCTCATTGTAAAATTGTGGCTTACTCCATCCTGAGACTCTGAGCACCTTTGTTCCTATCAAATATCTACGGATATTTCTAATTACACCAACACTGTTCTCAGCTGTACGCTAGTGATATACCGTATTTTTTGGACTATAAGACGCACCGGACCATAAGACGCACCCAAATTTTCAGAAGGAAAATTGGGAAAAAAAAATAATGTGTCAAATGGGGGTCCGTCTTACAGTCCGAATTTAGCTTACCACTGTGTGGGGTGGTTGGACACTGTGGGGTGGCTGTGTTCTGTGGGGTGGCTGTGTTCTGTGGGGTGGCTGTGTTCTGTGGGGTGGCTGTGTTCTGTGGGGTGGCTGTGTTATGTGGGGTGGCTGTGTTATGTGGGGTGACTGTGTTATGTGGGGTGGCCAGGGTGGCCATATACTCACAAATGTGGTGGTGGCGGCAGCGCTCCCAATGCAGCTTGGCTGCGATGCGGTGGTGGTGTCCGGGCAGCAGCGGGCCTCTGGGCTGCGTGGGGGCTCCGCCGGTATCTCGTCCCAGCCGGAAAGCCCCCCGCACCTGCGACGCGGTGCCGGTGCCTCCGGTGGCGGTCCCGATCCAAAGTGTGGTGCGGTGGTGGTGTTCGGGCAGCAAGAGGGCCTCTGGGCTGCGTGGGGGGCTCCGCCGGCATCTCGTCCCAGCCGGAAAGCCCCCCCGCAGCTGCGACGCGGTGCCGGCATGAGGAATGGCCGCCTGGGGCCTCCGGCAAGATGGCCGCCGCATACTCTCGTTCAAATCTCGGCAACGAGATCTTGTCCTCGGCTGGGACGAGATGCCGGGGAGCCCCCCACGCAGCCCAGAGGCCCGCTTGCTGCCCGAACACCACCACCGCACCACACTTTGGATCGAACCCCCACCGGAGGCACCGGCACTGCGTCGCAGCTGCGGGGGGGCTTTCCGGCTGGGACAAGATGCCGGCGGAGCCCCCACGCAACCCAGAGGCCCGCTGCTGCCCGGACACCACCACCGCATCACAGCAAAGCTGCATTGGGAGCGCCGCCGCCACTGAACTTTCCGGTATGTTGCGACCATAAGACACACCTCTGTTATGTTACGGTAGCTGAGGAGTGCAGGTAAAAAAGGAAATACACCAGAGCAGTTGGAATCTATGAGATTGCAGTACCCTGACTAACCACCACAACTAGAGGCAGCCGTGGAGCGTTCCTACGTTGGTCCTAGACGCCTCGTCACAGCCTGAGAAACTAACTACACCTAAAGATAGAAATAGGAAAGCTATCTGCCCCGGAGCAGAACCCCAAAGATAATAGAAAGCCCCCAAACATGTAATGGCGGTTAGACAAGAGGAAATACTGACACAGAAAGAAAATAGTATGAGCAAACGCTGGGGCCCAAACTATCTAAATAGAAAAGGACAGGAAGGGTACTTACTGCAATCTCAGAAAACCCTGAAAAAACACCAACTCTACTAATTTCAAAATCACCTGAGATCACACGACCTCTACCACCTAAATTAGTTCTCTGGTGTAAAAAAAATCAAAACAGCAGCCACTGAAAAAAAACTGGAAAAAGCAAAAGTACAAAACACAGTGGCTGGACTAAACTGAGAGGGCAAAAGCCCCCGGAGGGGACCCAGAAGGCCCCCACAGAAGTGCAGGACAAAATGCAAAAATATAGCAAAAACACAAAATAAGAAATTGTCTTATCTGATAGCAGGAGATGCAGACATGACACAGCAGGCTACAAGGGAAACTGGAAAGAAGGATTCAGACCAGAACAATTGATCACCGGCAACCCTGATGGGAAAATGACTCCCTTATATAAGACCAATCAGTAACACCTGATTCCCAGTCCTCACAATCCTCACTAGTATCGCTTGTAACCACCAGAGGGAGCCTCTGCTCAGAACTCATCTCAAACCCATTCACAACAGTACCCCCCCCTTGAGGAGGGGTCACCGAACCCTCATTTGAGCAACCACGTCGGTCAGGATGAGTTCTGTGATACGCACGGATAAGTCTCCTAGCATGGATGTCCGAAGCAAACACCCAAGAATTGTCTTCCTGACCATAACCTCTCCATTTAACCAAATACTGGAGTCTTCGTCTAGAAAAACGAGAATCCAATATTTTCTCAACCACATACTCCAGATTGCCCTCAACCAAAACAGGGTCAGGAGGCACAGCAGCAGGAACCACTGGCTCAACAAACCTCTTCAACAAGGACTTGTGGAACACGTTATGGATCTTAAATGTCCCTGGAAGAAGCAAACGAAAAGAAACAGGATTAATAATCTCCATGATCTTATAAGGTCCAATGAACCTAGGCTTAAATTTAGGAGATGCTACTCTCATAGGAATATTCTTTGAGGACAACCAGACCAAGTCCCCCACTTTAAACCGAGGACCATCAGTCCTATGCCGGTTAGCAAACCGCTGGGCCTTCTCCTGAGAGAGGGACAACCTCTCCACTACCTGGTCCCAAATCTGCAGCATTCGCTCAACAACAGAGTCAACACCTGGACAGACAGAAGCCTCCGTCTGTCCTGAAGAAAATCGAGGGTGAAACCCAGAATTACAGAAAAACGGAGACATCAAAGTGGCAGAGCTAGCCCTATTATTAAGAGCAAACTCAGCCAAAGGCAAAAAAGAGACCCAGTCATCCTGATCAGCAGACACAAAGCATCTTAGATAAGTCTCCAATGTCTGGTTTGTTCTCTCAGTTTGACCATTGGTCTGAGGATGAAATGCCGAGGAGAAAGACAATTGAACACCCAGTTTAGAACAAAAAGTCCTCCAAAATCTGGAAACAAACTGGACTCCTCTGTCAGACACAATGTTCTCAGGAATGCCGTGTAAACGAACCACGTGCTGAAGGAACAACAGCACCAATTCAGAGGAGGAAGGCAACTTAGGTAATGGCACAAGATGTATCATTTTGGAAAACCTATCACAAATTACCCAGATGGTGGTCATTCTCTGAGAAACAGGAAGATCGGAAATGAAATCCATAGAGATATGGGTCCATGGTCTCTTGGGCACAGGCAATGGCATCAACAAACCACTAGAGCGAGAGCAAGGCTTGGAGCGAGAGCAAGTCCCGCAGGACTGCACAAATTCCCTGACATCGCGAGACAAGGTAGACCACCAAAAGGACCGACTAACCAAGTCTCTGGTACCAAAAATTCCGGGATGCCCAGCCAATGCGGAACAATGAATCTCAGACATCACACTCTTTTTCCATTGGTCCGGGACAAACAATTTTCCAACAGGGCAGCGCTCGGGCCTATCCTCCTGACACCCCTCCAGAGCAAGTCTCAAATTGGGCGAGATGGCGGAAAGAACTACACCCTCCTTCAAAATAACAGAGGGATCAGATAGCTCAGGAGAGTCCGCAAGGAAACTCCTCGAGAGGGCATCCGCCTTAACATTCTTAGTGCCAGGAAGAAAGGAAACCACAAAATTAAAACGTGTGAAAAACAAGGCCCACCTGGCCTGTCTAGGATTGAGTCGCTTGGCAGATTCCAGATAGACCAGATTCTTATGGTCCGTAAGGACCACCACCTGATGTTTGGCTCCCTCCAGCCAATGTCTCCACTCTTCAAAAGCCCACTTCATGGCCAATAACTCCCGATTACCCACATCATAATTACGTTCAGTAGGAGAAAATTTTCGAGAGAAAAAGGCACAAGGGTTACTTTTAGAGGTCTCTGGATATTTTTGGGACAAAACGGCACCTGCCCCAATTTCAGAGGCATCAACCTCCACCTGAAATGGCAGAGAAACATCAGGCTCCGTAGAACAGGAGCAGAAGTGAATCTCTGCTTAAGTTCCTGAAACGCAGAGACTGCCTCAGGAGACCAATTCACCACATCA
This sequence comes from Oophaga sylvatica, assembly GCA_033576555.1. Classification (NCBI taxonomy): domain Eukaryota; kingdom Metazoa; phylum Chordata; class Amphibia; order Anura; family Dendrobatidae; genus Oophaga; species Oophaga sylvatica. The sequence continues at coordinate 48,818 of JARQOD010003119.1, read as the reverse complement.
GAACCCTTTCTGGTCAAATCAGTTAATGGTTTAACAATAACCGAGAAATTACCAATAAATTTACGATAAAAATTGGCAAAACCCAAAAATCTCTGAAGAGCCTTTAATGAAGTAGTTTGGACCCAATCACAGATGGCCTGAACCTTGACCGGGTCCATTTCAATAACAGATGGGGACAAAATGAATCCCAGAAATGAGATCTTCTGTACGCCAAAAAGACACTTTGATCCCTTTACATACAGAGCATTCTCTCTCAAAATCTGGAATACAGTTCGAACATGTTTCACATGAGATCCCAGTCATTAGAAAAAATCAAGATATCATCCAAATAAACAATCAGAAACTTGTCCACAAAATCCCTGAAAATGTCATTCATGAAGGACTGGAAGACGGAAGGAGCATTAGTGAGCCCAAAGGGCATCACAAGGTACTCAAAATGCCCTTCAGGGGTGTTAAATGCCGTCTTCCATTCATCCCCGTGCTTAATGCGAATAAGGTTATACGCCCCCCTGAGGTCAAGCTTGGTAAACCAAGTAGCGTTTTTCACCCTGGAAAACAGGTCAGAAATCAAGGGTAACGGGTATTGATATTTCACAGTAATATTGTTCAAGAGACGATAATCAATACACGGCCTTAATGAACCATCTTTTTTGGCCACAAAGAAAAAACCGGCACCTAAGGGTGAAGAGGATGGTCTGATATGACCCTTCTCCAATGATTCCTTGATATAAGACCGCATAGCGTCATGTTCAGGTACAGACAAGTTAAAAAGGCGACCTTTAGGGAATTTACTACCTGGCACTAATTCAATAGCGCAGTCATAGCTCCTATGGGGAGGTAAGGATGCATATTTACTTTCGCTAAACACATCAGAAAAATCAAACAAAAAGTCAGGAACATCCTCAGCCTGGGGGGAGGCAGAAAAAACAGGAGTGTTGGTATTAACACATTGGCAGCCCCAACTGGTTACAGACACAGATTTCCAATCCAAAACAGGATTATGAGACTGTAACCAAGGGAAACCCAGCACTATAATGTCATGCAGATTATATAGAACCAAAAATTTGCAGCACTCCTGGTGATCAGGTTCAACCCTCATTATCACCTGAGTAGAAAACTGGGGTTTATTCTCAGCCAAAGGGGTAGAATCGATCCCCAGTAAAGGAATAGACTTCTGTAGGGGTATCAAGGGAAACCCACAACGTTTAGCAAAATCATAATCCATCAGGTTAATAGCTGCTCCAGAATCAACGAAAGCCTGAGCAGAAAATGAGGACAGAGAGCATATCAGAGTGACAGTTAATAAAAACTTAGTCTGAACACTACCCAAGACAACTGAGCGTGCAAAATGTCTTCCCCGCTTAGGGCAGACTGAAATAGCATGAGAGGCATCACCACAGTAGAAACATAACCCATTGCGCTTTCGAAAATCATGACGCTGTGCCCCAGACACCACTCCATCACACTGCATGGGCTCAGCAGCTGGCTCACAAGGCAACACCACTCCACGCATACTTCTCCGCTCACGCAAACGTCTGTCAATTTGAATCGCTAATGACATAGAATCATTGAGACCAGAGGGGACAGGGAATCCCACCATAACATCCTTTACATTATCCGACAGACCCTTCCGGAAAAGGGCCGCCAAAGCGTCGTCATTCCATTTGGTCAGGACTGCCCACCTACGGAATCTCTGACAGTATAACTCAGCGTCATCAAGCCCCTGATTTAATGCCAACAAGGCTTTTTCAGCTTGATCAGTGACATTAGGCTCATCGTACAATAACCCCAAAGCCTGAAAAAATGCATCAACATCACTCAAAACAGGATCCCCAGGTATCAGGGAAAAAGCCCAATCCTGAGGATCGCCGCGCAGGAGAGAGATGATAATTTGAACCTGCTGCGCTGCGTTTCCTGAGGACTTAGATTTTAAGGCAAGAAACAATTTACAATTATTTTTGAAATTCTGAAACTTAGCTCGATCCCCTAAAAACAAATCTGGCATGGGGATCCTAGGTTCCACAACAGGCAACCTAGCAAGATATGCAGCAATACTCTGAACCTCAGTGGCAAGCTGATCCACACGGCCAGACAACTGTGCAAACTCCATTGGGAGAAAAGATCCTCCCCAGCACCCAGAGATACAGAGGGAAAAAAAAAAAAAATGCAACAAACAGAAAAATATCTCTGACAACTTTTCTTCCTTCAAAATATTTTTTCCCTTCTGTGAGTACCATACAATTTTTATGGCCGGTGATACTGTTATGTTACGGTAGCTGAGGAGTGCAGGTAAAAAAGGAAATACACCAGAGCAGTTGGAATCTATGAGATTGCAGTACCCTGACTAACCACCACAACTAGAGGCAGCCGTGGAGCGTTCCTACGTTGGTCCTAGACGCCTCGTCACAGCCTGAGAAACTAACTACACCTAAAGACAGAAATAGGAAAGCTATCTGCCCCGGAGCAGAACCCCAAAGATAATAGAAAGCCCCCAAACATGTAATGGCGGTTAGACAAGAGGAAATACTGACACAGAAAGAAAATAGTATGAGCAAACGCTGGGGCCCAAACTATCTAAATAGAAAAGGATAGGAAGGGTACTTACTGCAATCTCAGAAAACCCTGAAAAAACACCAACTCTACTAATTTCAAAATCACCTGAGATCACACGACCTCTACCACCTAAATTAGTTCTCTGGTGTAAAAAAAATCAAAACAGCAGCCACTGAAAAAAAACTGGAAAAAGCAAAAGTACAAAACACAGTGGCTGGACTAAACTGAGAGGGCAAAAGCCCCCGGAGGGGACCCAGAAGGCCCCCACAGAAGTGCAGGACAAAATGAAAAATATAGCAAAAACACAAAATAAGAAATTGTCTTATCTGATAGCAGGAGATGCAGACACGACACAGCAGGCTACAAGGGAAACTGGAAAGAAGGATTCAGACCAGAACAATTGATCACCGGCAACCCTGATGGGAAAATGACTCCCTTATATAAGACCAATCAGTAACACCTGATTCCCAGTCCTCACAATCCTCACTAGTATCGCTTGTAACCACCAGAGGGAGCCTCTGCTCAGAACTCATATCAAACCCATTCACAACACACCTCCATTTTCCCCCAAAATTTTGGGGGAAAAAAGTGCGTCTTATGGTCCAAAAAATACGGTACCAGTTTTCCTCATTTTAAAATTGTGGCCTACTCCTTCCTGTGACTCTGAGCACCTTTGTTCCTACCAAATATCTACGGATATTTCTAATTACACCAACACTGTTCTCAGCTATACGTTAGTGATATACCACAGTTTTCCTCATTGTAAAATTGGGGCCTACTCCATCCTGAGACTCTGAGCACCTTTGTTTCTACCAAATATCAACGGATATTTCTAATAACACCAACACTGTTTTCAGCTGTATGTTAGTGATATGCTACAGTTTTCATAAAATTCAGATTGTGTTGGACTCCATACTGACCCTGTGAGCGCCTGTGTTACTCGACAAAGATATCCTCAAATTTCCAGAATTATCATTCACTTTATACAGCTGCACGCTTCTGATACAGTATCATTTATCTGCTGTTATTTTAGGAACATTTTCACAAACATGAGTAGGTACGGTCCCAGACCCCATAAAGGTGTGCGGTGGGGGCCAGCTAGTACAGATGGTGGTGGTGGTGCATGTGCTGGTACTGCCAAAAGCACTATAGCTCCTAAGGCAGGAGGTCTTGATCCGGCGGCATTGTCTGGGTCCATAAGCCCTCGAAGGCTATCTTTTCTGGGAGTAGGTAAACCTCTTTTAAAGCCGGAACAACAGGAAAAGGTTTTGTCTAACCTAGCTGAAGCAGGCTCCAGCTCTATGTCCTCCTCTTCTCAAGTTTCAAAAAGTAGAAGCACTCAGTCTTCATTTGGTGCTTCTGGTCAGGAACAACCCCTTTCCTTTTGTCCTTCACCCCCAAGTAAAGTGAAGGATGCGGCAGCCCGCAGTGCTGGTGATTACTCCATGGAGCTGTTTTCACATCCCATGCCAGGGTTAACAAGTCAAATCATGAATTCACCAGTCTGAGATGAATCTGACATGGAGTGCACTGATGCACAGCCACTGATAGATGATTCTGCTGTTACATTCCCACAGAGCACTACATTGCCTTCGCAGTGTTCAGAGCCAGAAGCTGACCCTGATGAAACTCATGTGCCCCTTCCCGCATACTATAGCATCATACACGGTCACACAGAGGAAGGTGCAGATGAAATAGAAGAGGAGATGATGGATGACCCAGTTGTTGATCCAGATTGGCATCCAGTGGGGGAAGAAGTTGACGGTGGCAAATATGACTCACAAGCTGAGGAGGATCCGCAGCAGTTGTCGACATCGCAGCAGGGTTTATCTGTGAGTCTCGCAGCTGTAAAAAAACGTGTTACAAAACCCCACAAAAAAGTGGCAGGACAGCTTGGACAGACAGTCCAAGTATCACAGCGTGCAAGCTCTGAAAATTTATACAATAGTAGGAAAAGTACAGTTTGGCACTTTTTTGAGCAAAATCCTATTGATGATGTCAAGGTTACATGTAAGAAGTGTGGAAGGAACTTTAGCAGAGGTAAAAATGTCAAAAATTTGAATACCAGTTGCATTCTTAGACATTTAAATACCATGCACGTTCAAGCGTGGACGTTGTACAAAAGCTCAGTTAGCACATGTGCACCTGCTCCGACTGAAGTTAGCCACCAACGCTCCATCGCTTCCCCCACTGTAACACCACTGGTTGGCACACCAGCAGCAACAAGAGTTGAGGTGTCGGCGCAAGGTCAAAGCAGTCAGGGAATCAGTTGTTTTTTGCAACGAAAGAGTGCATGTAGGCCATCGCCATCACCACCAGCAACACCACTACCATCAACATCACCAACCCCCTCTCAGTCCGTCATGTCCACCGGTTGTTCCCCCATATGCAGCTCTCAAGTACAGCTCACCCTACCAGACACTATGAGTAGGTCCAAAAAGTACTCACCCTCTCATCCGCGCACACTGTCTTTGAACGCCTACATTGGCAAACTGATCGCATTAGAGATGATGCCCTTCCGTTTAGTTGAAAGCGCTGCATTCAGGGACCTCATGGCCTATGCTGTCCCTCGCTATGACCTACCTAGTCGGCACTTCTTTTCTCGAAAAGCCATCCCTGCCCTCCACCAGCATGTGAAAGACCGCATTGTCTATGCACTCAAACAATCAGTGAGTGGAAAGGTGCACCTCACAACAGATGCATGGTCCAGTAAGCATGGCCAGGGGCGTTACATATCCATCACTTCGCACGGAGTGAATGCGGTGGAAGCAGGGTCCACAGGGGACAGCGGCGGTGGGACAGTTCTGCCTAGCCCACGGTATAGGAAACAGTTGGCTGTAGGCATTACACCCTCCTCCTCCTACTCCTCCTCCAGAAGCAAAAGCTCGGAGTCGTCAACAGAGCGCTGTCGCACCAGACCTCCATTCGCAGCTGCCAGTGTTGCACAGGAGGTGTCACAGTATCAAACAGCTGGTGGTAAGCATCAGCAGGCTGTTTTACAAATGATGTGTTTGGGTGACAACAGACATACCGCGGAGGTACTGGCCGACTACTTGCAGCGAGAAACTGAGTCATGGCTGGGCAGTCTACATCTTGAGCCAGGCAAGGTAGTTAGTGATAACGGGCGTAATTTTGTGTCGGCCATAGCCCGGGCAAAACTCCGACACATACCTTGCCTGGCTCACACCTTGAGCCTGGTGGTGCAGTGCTTCGAAAAAATGATCCCGACTTAGCAGCCCTGCTCAATAAGGTGCGAAGACTGTGCTCGCACATCCGTCGATCGCCCGTAGACTCCACTCGGATGCAGAGGTTGCAGCGATCGCTACACCTCCCCAAGCACCGCCTAATCATAGACGTTGCAACAAGGTGGAACTCCACAATGCACATGGTTGAAAGGCTGTGCGAACAGAGGCAGGCTGTTATGCATTTGTGGCAGGATACACGGGCAGGCAGTACGAGGGCAGACATGGAGTTGTCGGGTGTGCAGTGGTCGAAGCTCAAAGATCTCTGTAAAGTCCTGCAGTGTTTTGAGGAATGCACACGGCTCGTAAGCGTAGACAATGCCATCATAAGTATGAGCATCCCACTTATGCGTCTGCTCATGCAAACTTTGACGCACATTAAGGTTCAGGCGTCTGCAGCGCAGGAGGAAGAGGAGGAGCAAGAGGGAAGCCTTGATGACAGTCAGCCATTGTCTCCTCAGGGAAATGTCCAGTACGATGGGGAGGAAGAAGAGGACAAGGAGAGGAGGATGAGGGGGATGATTATTTGGGGGAAGAGGAGCCTTCTCAGGGGGCAAGATCAAATGTTGGCGTGCCAATGTCAGGTACAGGGTTTGTGCGGGACTGGAGGGATGTGGATATTTCAGATAGTGCTCCTCCACCCACCAGTGTCAGTGCATCATTGACACCTGGAACATTGGCCCACATGTGTGATTATGCCTTGCGCATCCTAAAAAGGGACCCCCGCATTGCCAAAATGATGAAGGATGACGACTACTGGTTGGCCAGCATCCTTGATCCACGCTATAAAGGAAAATTACAGAACATCATGCCACAGGAGAACCTAGAGCTAATATTGGTGAACAAACAAGCAACTGTTGTAAACCGTTTGTTAGAGGCATTCCCATCACATAGCAGCGTTGCCATGAGCCCTAGTGGGCCGAATGGAAGAGGTGTTCGTGCTACACACAGCCGAAGTGGGGTTGGAGACAGGGGTTTCATGACCATGTTGTGGACTAATTTCTTAACTACCGCTCACACGACAGGTCATCATCAGTAATCTATGGCAACTGACAGGAGACAGCAGTTGTCAACTATGGTAAAAAACTACTTCTCTCATATTGATGTTCTGCCTCACGGGTCATTCCCCTTTGACTACTGGGCCTGTAAACTGGACACCTGGCCTGAATTGGCGCAATATGCCTTACAGGAGCTCGCTTGCCCTGCTGGTAGTGTGTTATCTGAAAGAGTGTTCAGTGCTGCTGGATCAATCCTGACAGAAAGAAGGACATGTCTGTCCACCCAAAATGTGGAAGATCTAACCTTCATTAAAATTAACCATGCATGGACTTCAAAAGATTTTGTCCCACCTTCCCCTCATGACACATAGGTTGGCAGCATAATGGCTCACTTTCTCCGCCTCTTGATCATACTCCTCCAATTCCTCCATTTGCAGCTGCTGAACCTCCAGCCTACAGGTCAACATATGCAATTTTTGGAAACCAGTCCATAACTGTCCTAACCCCCCCCCCAGGTCTGGTATAAACAACTTGTGCACCCTGCCAAGTGACGGTGCTCTGAGTAGATGGTGGGGTCCACTGTTGGGCGACGGCACTGGCATAGGGCCCCTCATAGTACAAAAAGTGTGTCTGACGGTGGGGGTGCACACTCGCTGTTAGACACAACTCCGTACTATGAGGGGCCCTGTGCCAGTACCGTCGGCCACAAGTGGGCACAACATGCTTGCTCTGGGCAACATCACTTAAAAAATTTATCTATTTTTGTCTTACATCTACATGTCCACCAAAAACATCAAAAGTTTGGCAATTTGCCCTATAAAGTCCTTCAAGTGGATCGAACGCCAGGGCACTGTGTGTTATGATTTGGTAGCTGAGGAGAGCAAGCAAAAAAGGCAATACACCAGAGAGGTTGGAATCTATGGGATTGCAGTACCCTGACTAACCACCACAACTAAAGGCAGCCGTGGAGAGTACCTACGTTGGTCCTAGACGCCTCGTCACAGCCTGAGAAGCTAACTACACCTAAAGACAGAAAGAGGAAAACTATCTGCCCCGGAGCAGATCCCCAAAGAACATAGAAAGCCCCCAAACATGTAATGGCAGTTAGACAAGAGGAAATACAGACACAGATAGAAAACAGTATGAGCAAAAGTTGGGGCCCAAACTTCCTAAATAGAAAAGGAAAGGAAGGACACTTACTGCAACCCCAAAAAACCCTGAAAAGTACCAACTCTACTAATTACAAAAACACCTGAGATCACACGACCTCTACCACCTAAATTAGTTCTCTGGTGTAACAAAAACTAAACAGCAGCCACTGAAAAAACTGGAAAAGGCAAAAGAACAAACAACAGTGGCTGAACTAAACTGAGAGGAGCACAAGCCCCCAGAGGGGACCCGGCAGACCCCCACAGAAGTGCAGGACAAAATGCAAAAAGCAAGCACAAAAAACAAAAAGAAGAAAATGTCTTATCTGTTAGCAGAAGATGCAGGCATGAAACAGCAGGCTACAAAGTGAACAGGAATCAAAGATGAGACCAGAACAATGATCACCGGCAACCCTGATGGGAGGGAACCTCCCTTATATAAGACCAGTCAGTAACACCTGATCGCCAATCTTCCCAATCTTCATTGGATAGTTCAGTACTGTTTGTAACCACCAGAGGGAGCTTCTGCTCAGAATTCATTTCTAGCACATTCACAACAACTGTGGTCCTCGGTAACGGGAAGGTCTGTTCAAGGGATGTGTCACGCGAGCAGTGACACGGTATGTGGCCTTGGGCATCCAATGAAAAGGGGAAATATTTTCATGGGATATGGAGATTTTGTATTGAACTGTTTATGCCACCTTTGCTTTCTGTTGAAAGTTGACCAGCGCTGCAGTGCAGAGCCTCAGAGACAGGTGTTGATGCAGCAGAGTTAGAATATCTCTCCACAGGCCACGCTTGTTGGATCAGGGCAGAATTATGTATTGGAAGGAACATGAATTAGATGTAGCAGTGTGTACTAGGTGCTGCAGGCAGAAATTGAGATCACATATTCAGGTGCAGTTTCCAAGGCTTTACTCGGAGTTAAGGTGTGCACACAAGCCCGCTAAATGGAAAAATGTCAAAGGCAGTACACTAACGTCAAGCCTAAAATCAATAAGGCATAGATATGACTCGCCAATTTGCAATTGGACTACCCATTTCATTATTACTTTACAGTTAACAAATAGTCACACTAAATTTCATTCAAAATCGGTATCTGTTTAGTGCTGCAATGTAAGCCACCCCAAAATATCCTTGCATTAAAAATTACCTACTGTTCTCCAACTACACCAAAAGCTATTCAATTTTTTTAGTCACCATTTACTGTGCGATGAAGATTCGCCTGTGAATGTCAGTGGGTGAAGGTGCAAAGAGTCATCATCAGGGATCTTAAAGGGATGTACATTTTCCAAGGCTTTGCTCGGAGTTGAGGTGTGCACACAAGGACGTTCGCTATGTTGTCCTCCAGGTGAGGGGCTCAGCAAAGTCACTGGTACATTGTGAACACACCTTTCCAGGACTCCTTAAAATATGTTCCTTTCTCTCTCGTCTGATGTTGTACAATTACTTGGCTCTACGTCCTGCCAACACCACAAAATCATTGTCCCAAGCCAGTAGCCGCGTAACTTCTGTGACAACGTCTGCTCTGCTGTATCTTGCTATTATATAGACACGCTTTCGGCAAAGATAATCGAGGTTTAGTAGATGAGGCTCCTACAGATGAAAATGACTCCGGCTTCATAGCTGTGTCGTAAAGTTCACCAGTAGACTAAATGGCCGCTGTCCCTTCTGTGCCCTAGTCCCTCAACAATTGGATGGGGCCCCACGGATGTCTTACTCAGTATCCGTGCCCCTAGTACCCCTTCTTCCTCACGTTCTGGGCCTGTGGACGAGCTACTACCAGATCCTTGTCCCCTCCCAGACTGTGTGAGTACACTGTGTTTAGCGCTCTCTAAAGCTTCACTGCACCTCCTTCTTAGTTTCTTCAGCCCCCACTCAGGCACTGTTTCGTAACCAGCCAGGACTGAGAAGATCCTCCCTTAGGGTACGTCCATGCTGCCCTGCTGCTGTAGTCTGAGGTGGGTGCAGGTGTTACAGTCCTGTGTGTTGCACCCTCCTTACCTGAGAATGTTATATCACACTTCTGTGTGAGATGCAATCCCTCTGTTTTGACTGAACCCTCAGGGGCAACACACATGGCCCACTCGTCATGTCCAAGGTCATTCCGTCTCAATCGGTGCACACTGGGTTAATGTAATGTATGCAGGGTACACAGGGCACAGCGGGTTTGGGACAGTGCTGTCTAGGTCACAATATATGCAACAGTTGGGTGTAGGCATTATACCCTCCTCCTCCTCTTCCTCTACCTTCAGAAGCAAAAAGTCCTCGACATATAGCCATTTAATAGGATGATGCTGTAACACTTTGTCTAATAATATTGTGGTGTTACCCAGACTGACCCTCTGAGAGTCTGTGTGCCTCATAAAATATTTACGGAGCTTTAAATTTTGACCCTAAAAAAGATAAACCCCTTTCATGGGATGATGCTGGAACAGTTTTTCGAATGATATTGTGGAGTTAGCAAGACTGAGCCTGTGAGAGTCTCTGTGGGCCTCATGAAATATATAGCTCGATTTAAATTTTGACCCTTAAAAAGATAAACCCCTTTCATGGGATGATGCGTGAAGCGTTCTGCAAATGAATGATATTGTGGAGTTAGCGGGACTGAGTCTGTGACATTCTCTGTGTGCCTCATGAAATATATAGCTCGATTTAAATTTTGAGCCTTTTCAAATCTATACCCCTTTAATTGGATGATGCTGGAACAGTTTTTCTAATGATATTGTGGAGTTAGCAAGACTGAGCCTGTGAGAGTCTCTGTGTGCCTCATGAAATATATACGGAGATTTTAATTTTGACCCTTAAAAAGATAAACCCCTTTCATGGGATGATGCGTGAAGCGTTATGCAAATGAATGATATTGTGGAGACTGAGCCTGTGACATTCTCTGTGTGCCTCATGAAATATATGCGGAGATTTAAACTTTGACGCTTTTCAAATATATACCCCTTTAATGGGATGATGCTGGAACATTTTTTCGAATGATATTGTGGAGTTAACAAGACTGAGCCTGTGAGAGTCTCTGTAGGCCTCATGAAATATACAGCTCGATTTAAATTTTGGGCCTTTTCAAATCTATACCCCTTTAATGGGATGATGCTGGAACAGTTTTTCGAATGATATTGTGGAGTTAGCAAGACTGAGCCTGTGAGAGTCTCTGTGGGCCTCATGAAAAATATATACGGAGCTTTCCAATTAATTACCCCAAGACTCTATACACCTGTTGGCTGGTGATACAGTACCCTTTGTGTACCCTACAGTACAGTACCCTATACAGTACCCAATACAGTACACTACAATACCATTTCTTAAATTATTATATTCTTGTGTAATCAATACTGAGGCTGTGAGCGTATGTCTGTTATCACAGAAATATATCCGAAGAGTTACCATTACCCCTGTATACATCTGTAGTCTTCCAATACATTGCGCTTTTACTTCTTTTTATATTGTTGTCTAATCCATACTGAGCCTGGGAGCGTCTGTGTCTGACTCATGATATATATACTCACACTTCCAATATTTACAAAATACTAGTTATACCTGGTATCTGGAAGATACAGTACACTTTTTCAGCTTTTCAAATTTTAACCTACACTGTATACAGCAGTACAGTCCTCATACAGTACCGTATATCCGCTTTTTGTATTAGGCTCAAGAACATAATGAGTGAGCGTCTGTGTGTGAGTCTACAAATTACATTTCATCCCCTATCGATGTTCGCCCCCACTATTCATTCCCCTTTCACTACTGGCCCTGTAAAGTGGACACCTGGCCTGAATTGCCACAATATGCCTTACAGGACATCGCTTGCCCTGCTGCTAGTGTGCTATCTGAAAGAGTCTTCACAGAGTACTGCTGGATAAATCCAGATCCAAAACTGGACCCGCCTGTCACCAAAAAATGTTGGTGAGTGAGCTCACCTTCATAAAAATTAGCCATGCCTGGGTTTGTAAGGATTTGGTACCACGTTCCCCAGATGACACATACAGGGGTTTGCTGAAATAATGGAAACACCTGGAAACTGAAAGCAAAGTTTGTTAAATATGGTGTTGTTCCACCTTTTGCAGCGATTACAGCATCAATACTACAAGGTATGGATTCAGACAAGGTGTGAATTGTTTCACAAATAAATTTTTGCCCATTCTTCATTTTAAAGACCCTACACAGTCATTACAGTGATGGCTGAAATAGACGTTTAAGTTGAATCTGTTAAATCGACTATAAATGCTCAATAATGTTTTGGTCTGCGGATTGTGGGGGCCAGATGACATGCTTGACTTCATTGCAATGTTCCTTGTGCCATGCTTTAACACTTCTAGCTGTATGAATTGCTGCATTATCATTCTGAAAGATGGCGTTCCCCTCCAGAAACAGCTTGAGCCATAGAATGCACTTGTTTGACCAAAATAACAAAATAATCGCCGGCGCCGCTAATATTTCTTCCATGAAGGGATATCATTGGCCCAGCGGATGTACACGAAATTGCACCAGAGATCATCACAGAGCCTAAAACTTTTTTTTATGGTTGGGGAAGGCAGTCTGGATGGAATGCTCCTTTCGACTGGTTCCAAACGTTGACTCGTACGGAGGTCGGACATAGGGTAAACGATGATTCATCTGCGAATATCACAGATTTACACTGCTTGTGGGAACAATTATGGTGGTTTAAACACCACTCTAACCGCTTTGAAACATTTGCCAGTGAGAACAGCGTTTTTCAAATTGCAGCTCTTCCATGGAATCCAGATTGTGCACACAGACAAGTGACGTTGCACTGAGCAGTTGGGGGGGGCACTCTTGGGCAACGGCACTTGCACAGGGCCCCTCATTGTACAAAAAAGTGTCTCGGATGGTGGGAGGAGCCCTCGCCGTTAGACACACCAGCGTACTATGAGGGGCCCTGTGCCAGTGCCGTGACCCACCAGTGGGCCCACCCTGCTTGCTAAGGGCACAGCACTTGCAATAGTGACCTCTCCTGCTCCACCGCTGTGACGTGTTCCACGTTTCATGACTGTGACATTCAGGTTAGAGAGCGCGATGACGTCACGCCTGTACGCCCTCTGCCGAAACAGTCCAAGTGCAGAGAGCTGCAAGATGGCGACGCTGAGGAGTCCAGAGTACAGTAGTGCCCATCGAGGAGAGGTATTTCCTTTTTTGAAAATGTTTGGAGCAATGTATGGGGAGCATTATACAGTACACTGGAGAATGCTAAATGGGGCCCATCATACACTGTAGCATCATCCATGGGGCCCATTGACACTTTTTGGCCAGGGGCACACGAAAAACCTGAGCCAGCGTTGCCACCCACCCACAACTTTAGCCAAATAACCACCAGTTTTCAATGCGTTACTTTTGTTATAAAGTAACTGAAGGTAGACAAACTTAAGGAATAAGAATTGATGTTGTTGCATTGAAATGGGCACTGTAGGTGTCTTTCCTGCCCCCCACTGCATGACGACTTTGCTTCCCCATTGACTTCAACTTTTCAGCAAAGTCGGGCGAATTCGCTCGACCCGACTTTTCAGAAAGTCGGGTTTCGCCAAACCCGACTCGACCCGAAAAACGGCAAAGTCGCTCATCTCTTCTCGCAGGCAATCGCTGCATGATTATTGGCTGTGTAACAGGCGCCAAAACATGTGAGGCAGGGAGTTTCAAATTCGATTATTGGTTAATGCTCGCCAAGGGCCAAGCACATCGGAGCACCCAGATACTCGAGTGATATCTGAGTATCATCGAGCATGTTCGCTCATTTCTAATGGTTCTGTATTCAAACTATTGTATCTAATGATAATGTTTAACTTCAGGAGCTGCAAGTCCGTTATTCTGTCGATTAGTGGGGTTTTTTGCACCTGACCAATTTTATATTGTTGGCCTAGCTCAAAGATTGAAACACCTTTGATATTTGGTATCGACAATTGATGTTTTTGATAATCGGTATTTAGCACTGTGAAGGAAGTATATAATTGTAAGGTAAACTATAATGTCAGTAAAATAACTAGTTAAGGCTACTTTCACACTAGCGTTTTTTAGCGCTGCGTATCGAGCGCACATAAAACGCATGAAAAAAATGCGTGCAAACGCGTGTAATCGCTGCGATATTTTGCAGTCGAAGAGTGCGCATTGCTTATAAAAAAACGCAGTGATTGTATGCGATTGTATGCGATTTCAAGCGTTTTTGTATGCGTTTGCGTTTTTTCTGTGCATTTCACAGGAGGAAAATCCTTGAAAAATTCTTGCAACAGAACCCACCAATGGGACACCAGTGGGCGTGTCTTATGGGAAATCTTTATATAGAGCCTGTTCACAGCCATTCTTCACATTTGCTTGCATTTGCCTTGGTGAACATGGATCTGCGCTGGAAGACTTTCCACTTCAACCTGGATCTGGACATTGCTATGGCTCAGGCTCATGCAGTGGCTTGCCATGAAGAAAGGGAGAGAGAGAAACATCGGAGACGGCAGCGGTGGCGTTTGTGGGTACATCCCATTGTAGAACTCCGGGAGAGCCGTGGAGCGTACCACACTCTCTATAGCGAGCTGCAGTCAAACCCCGAGAAATTTACCGACTATACCCGGATGTCACAAGAAAGCTTCATGGATTTACTTGCTCGTGTCCAACAATTCATCAGGAGACAGGACACACAGCTCCGTCGGGCGATTCCTCCAGAGGAAAGACTCCTGGTGACATTACGGTACGTAATATTGAGAAACCAATGCCTGCATCATTTTATTACTTATGCCATGTACTATTCCAAAGCTGCCACAATTATTGTTCTGCCATCTAGTAAACAAAGACCTGCACAATTATTTTTATGGCATGTACTTTTTTTATTTATGTTTTTAAAAAACATATACAATAATATTTTTTTTTCTTTCTCTAGATTCCTTGCTACTGGAGAGAGCCTGTCTTCACTCCACTTCCAGTACCGGATTGGTATCTCCACGTTGTCAGGAATTGTTGTTGACACCTGCCGGGCATTGTGGAATGTTCTCTGTCCGGAATTTAAGCCCCTGCCCACCACAGAAAAGTGGCTAGAAATAGCCGACAAATTCTGGACAACCTGCAATTTCCCCAACTGTTTGGAAGCAGTTGATGGGAAACACGGATTATCAAACCTAAAAGAACAGGCTCGGAGTACTACAATTACAAGAAGTACTTTTCTACAGTTCTTATGGCCATTGCGGATGCAGACTGTATGTTTGTTGCGGTGGACATTGGGGCATTTGGCCGTGGGAATGACTCACAGGCGTTTAAGAACTCGGACATGGGCCGGAGGTTGTATGGAAACCAGTTCAATTTCCCCATGCCACGGCCTCTTCCCCACACCGAAGGTCCACCAATGCCATTTGTCATGGTTGGAGATGAGGCATTCCGGATGAGCCAACACCTGCTAAAACCCTACTCCAGCCGGGACTTGGTCCACAACAAAAAAATTTTCAATTACAGGCTGACCAGGGCAAGAAGAACAGTAGAATGTGCCTTCGGTATACTGGTTTCCAGATGGCGCATTCTGGGCACAGCCATTCATCTGAAAGTGGAAACAGTGGATGAAGTCGTGAAGGCCTGTGTGGTGCTACATAACTTTGTCATGGCGAAAGAGCACCCAAACTTTGAACTTGATGATGCAGCTCCTAACCCATTGCCTGAATTCACTCAGCACCCTCTCAGGTCTTCTGTTGAAGTGGGCCAAATGAGAGACCAATTTGCGGCCTACTTCATCTCAGATGTAGGACGGGTGGAATGGCAAGATCAAATGGTGTAAAATAATGTTCTTGTCTGTATGTCAATAAAATACCTTGTTGTCTGTATGTTAATAAAATACCTCTGTTTATACCTGTTCCAAGTGCAGTCTGTGTTTTTAAACTCAAAAACAATTATGAACTGGCCAGGTTTACCAGTGAATTCATGATGCATATTTTTGGGTGCATCATCAATTTATTTGTAATCCTGACTAGGTAGTTCACTATACATGCACACAAGTTGTATGACCTTTATCATCTCTCCAGTTTTGGTTCCATTTTCAGTGACGATGGAGATAACACAACAAATATTTGTGTCACCTGGCCTGATGTTTCAAAGATTGATTTGGGGATGCACAAGCATCTGTAACTTTTTATACCTGACCATGTGACTATAAATATAATTTGTATTTTCATCACTGTGACTTGATTTGGAACGCAGAGATAATAAAGATTATACATCTTGTTCTATACCAATGCCTGGTGTCATGCTGAAGTGGTGATGCCCCAAATAACACATCCTCACTTCAGAATGTATCATGCCTGGGCAGGTGAGTACACATGAGTTATAAACAGCAGCATCGCTACAGTATGCTTCAAATAAATGCAGACTGAAGCAACGCTGCTGGTTAAAACTCATGTCTATTCACCTGCCCAAGTATGATAGTAATGATACAAGGCTGGGCAGGTGAATACACAAGAGTTACAAACTGATGCATCGCTATAGTATGCTTGAAATATATGCAGACTGAAGCGACAATGCAGGTTAAAAATCATGTTTATTCACCTGGCCAGGTGATATAGTAATGATACAAGTCCAGGGTATTGTACATATATAAAGTGTATTTTCACCATCATCTCCTCAGTTTCTTCAACACACACTGAATAGAGGATGTGGTCAATTACAAGCTATATCTAGAATCCCTGGCCTTGTATCACAAAGTGAAATAATGTGAAAAACACACCAGACTCATTTCACTTTTTATGATATCTGGCAAGGTAAAATAGATATGCATTGCACTCAACACCATCCTCTATTCAGTTTGTGCAATATTAGCAGACAGACAGACTGGTGGCGAAAATACAAGTCATATATTTGTGTTTTGGAGTAAACATATCTCCAGGAAAGACACAAACATGTGTCATTCCTAGAGTTATGTGTAGTCAAAAACACAAAGTGTACGGCGCAGTGTGTGTAGGCGGCGAAATTAACACAAAGCAAACCGAAATTACTAAAAGAAGAATGGCACATTTATTTTGTACAACAGGAAAACCACATTTTAATTGGCACTGACGTTTTGGCTGACATTTGTATAGATCACATTAGTACATTCATTTAGTACAAAAGAAAACAACATTTTTATTGACACTGACGTTTTGGATAGATCAGATTAGTACATTGATTGTGTACAACATGACCACTGGATTATGACTGCCCCAGAAGTTGTAGAAAAATCAGATTAGTACAATTTGTGTACAACATGACCATCGTATTGTGACTGCCCAGAAGTTGTAGAAAAATCAGATTAGTACAATTTGTGTACAACATGACCATCGTATTGTGACTGCCCCAGAAGTTTTAGAAAATTAGATTAGTACAATTTGTGTACAACATGACCATCGTATTGTGACTGCCCAGAAGTTTTAGAAAAATCAGATTAATACAATTTGTGTACAACATGACCATCGTATTGTGACTGCCCAGAAATTTTAGAAAAATCAGATTAGTACAATTTGTTTACAACATGACCATCATACAATTTGTGTACAACATGACCATCGTAATGTGACTGCCCCAGAAGTTTTAGAAAAATCAGATTAGTACAATTTGTGTACAACATGACCATCGTATTGTGACTGCCCCAGAAGTTTTAGAAAATCAGATTAGTATAATTTGTGTACAACATGACCATCGTATTGTGACTGCCCCAGAAGTTTTAGAAAAATCAGATTAGTACAATTTGTGTACAACATGACCATCGTATTGTGACTGCCCCAGAAGTTGTAGAAAAACAGATTAGTACAATTTGTGTACAACATGACCATCGTATTGTGACTGCCCCAGAAGTTGTAGAAAAATCAGATTAATACAATTTGTGTACAACATGACCATCGTATTGTGACTGCCCCAGAAGTTTTAGAAAAATCAGATTAGTACAATTTGTGTACAACATGACCATTGTATTGTGACTGCCCCAGAAGTTTTAGAAAAATCAGATTAGTACAATTTGTGTACAACATGACCATCGTATTGTGACTGCCCCAGAAGTTTTAGGAAAATCAGATTAGTACAATTTGTGTACAACATGACCACCGTATTGTGACTGACCCAGAAGTTGTAGAAAAATCTGATTAGTACAATTTGTGTACAACATGACCATCGTATTGTGACTGCCCCAGAAGTTTTAGAAAAATCAGATTAGTACAATTTGTGTACAACATGACCACCGGATTGTGACTAGCACAGAAGTTTTAGAAAAATGTGATTAGTACAATTTGTGTACAACATGACCATCGTATTGTGACTGCCCCAGAAGTTTTAGGAAAATCAGATTAGTACAATTTGTGTACAACATGACCATCGTATTGTGACTGCCCCAGAAGTTTTAGAAAAATCAGATTAGTACAATTTGTGTACAACATGACCACCGGATTGTGACTGGCACAGAAGTTTTAGAAAAATGTGATTAGTACAGATTAAAAAAAAGAAAAAAAATTATTGCCAATGACGTTTAGGTGGAGATTTGGATACTCTGGGGGTGTGCAGAGATGAAGAGTGGCTGGAAAGCGATGAAGGGGTTCGAGGGGAAGGGGCGACAAAAGTAGTGGGTGAAGGAAGATCAGACATCGAAGTAGAGGCAGTTTGAGACACATTAGGAGGAGAGGGTGGATGGACCAACAAAGTTTTGCTTTTTTTCTTCTTGGGGGCAGGAGTACCCTGCATGGACCGACTTCTCTGTGTCTGCCTTGAGCTGGTGGACCGTGGCCTTGACACATAAAAGAGTGAATGTGGGTCACCCGTCTCATGCTCGGTGGTGGCAGTGGCAGTAGAAGTGTTGGCGGTGCTCTGAGTAGCACAAGTGGTGGCGGTGTTCCAAGGAGGAGGACTGGGAGCTGTGCTCCTAAATTGCTGCTGCCTGGTGGCGGTATTCCTAGAAGGAGAAGTTGGTGCGGTGCCCATAAATTGTTGCTGACTGGTGGCAGTACTCCTAGGATCAGTGGGTGCGGTGGCCGTAAATTGTTGCCGACTGGTGGCGGTACTCCTAGAAGGAGAAGTTGGTGCGGTGCCCATAAATTGTTGCTGACTGGTGGCGGTACTCCTAGGATCAGTGGGTGCGGTGGCCCTAAATTGTTGCCGACTGGTGGCGGTACTCCTAGAAGGAGAAGTGGGTGCGGTGGCCATAAATTGTTGCTGACTGGTGGCGGTACCCCTAGAAGGAGAAGTGGGTGCGGTGGCCCAAACAGGTACTGTGGTGGCGTGAGTCCAAGACTGTGGACCAGTGTCTGTGGTGGTGGTGCTCCAGACAGGAGCAGCGCTTGCTATGGTGGTGATGACGGTGGAGTGTCCAGCAGTACTCGGACTTGTGGTGGTGTAGTGGTGACTCGGAATGCTGGTGGCCGTGCAGTGGTATGCAGCAGAAGTCGGTAGGGATGTGTGTCGAGTCAGTGGTGGCACAGTTGGATATGCAACCACTGACTGCTGCACATACCGATTCTGCTGCATAGCCTGCAAGCAAGCAGTGTTGCAGGCCTGCAACACACTCAGCTGTTGCTCAGGACTAAGGTGTTCCGCCATGCCCCGTTCTATTTTACTGAAAAAATGGTGCGCTGGTCTGTTGAGGTTGGCCTCCAGGCGATCAAGACGCTGTTCGACACTGTTGAAGCAGTGATTCATGTGTGTGTAAAACCCCGTTCCATCAGTGAAAAACCGCTTCCAACTGTGCCTGCCAGCGACTTGATATTGCCATGAAAGGCCTCGCTCAAGTGCATGAACTCGGGCAACACATTCCTCTCCATGGCCCTCTGCCGCTGGCGAGAAGTGCCCGCATAACCAGTGGCAGAGACCTGGGAGAGGGGAAGACCTGATGGACCAGCTTCCTGGTCACCAGCTGTCCGTGTTGCTGACCTGCAAGTCAGCCTGTTTCCAGGCTGTCGGATGGCTGGGACGGGTCCAAGGTCGTCCGAGGAAGGACCGCTTCAGGGACAGGCTGCATGGTGCTGCTCCAGGTGCTGTGGAAAGAAAACCAAAACATTACTATAATGCATTTACAAGAAGCATCAGCTGTAGAAAAAAAAAGCACTGATAAAAAAAAAAAACTTGAAAAAAATTACGCTCTGCTGGCAAGGACCAGTCTCAGGAACGCCAACTCGCGATAGTATCAATATTTCCTTCTGGCCCTTGCTGCTGAACCACTGCGAACCTGTCCCTCTGCTCGAACATCAGTGTTGAAGCGGTCCTTCATCGAGCGCCATCGTATGCGGACTTTGTTCACTGTTGAGGAAAAAAAAAAATTATACAATGCAGTCAGGGCAAAATCTGTCTCATCACACACACCTGAGTGAAAATGTCAAACTGTCAATGCAGCATTAAAAAGCTATACAATGCAAAGGGCAGTCACTGTTGAACCACATGACACTGTTGGGTTTGCTGGTAGAATATATCTGCCAGCAAACCCATCAGTGCCATGAGGAACAAGATTGAGTGCAGCATAAAAAACTCAATAGAACGCACAACACATAGCAAAAGAATACACAAGGCAGTCACTGTTGAACCACATGACACTGTTGGGTTTCCTGGTAGAATATATCTGCCAGCAAACCCATCAGTGCCATGAGGAACAAGAGTGAGTGCAGCATAAAAACTCAATAGAACGCACAACACATAGCAAAAGAATACACAAGGCAGTCACTGTTGAACCACATGACCTGTTGGGTTTGCTGGTAGAATATATCTGCCAGCAAACCCATCAGTGCCATGAGGAACAAGAGTGAGTGCAGCATAAAAAACTCAATAGAATGCACAACACATAGCAAAGAAAGAATACACAGGGCAGTCACTGTTGAACCACATGACACTGTTGGGTTTGCTGGTAGAATATATCTGCCAGCAAACATATCAGTGCTATGAGGAACAAGAGTGAGTGCAGCATAAAAAACTCAATAGAACGCACAACACATAGCAAAAGAATACACAGGGCAGTCACTGATGGACCACATGACACTGTTGGGTTTGCTGGTAGAATATATCTGCCAGCAAACCCATCAGTGCCATGAGGAACAAGATTGAGTGCAGCATAAAAAACTCAATAGAACGCACAACACATAGCAAAAGAATACACAGGACAGTCACTGATGGACCACATGACACTGTTGGGTTTGCTGGTAGAATATATCTGCCAGCAAACCCATCAGTGCCATGAGGAACAAGAGTGAGTGCAGCATAAAAAACTCAATAGAACGCACAACACATAGCAAAAGAATACACAGGGCAGTCACTGATGAACCACATGACACTGTTGGGTTTGCTGGTAGAATATATCTGCCAGCAAGCCCATCAGTGCCATGAGGAACAAGAGTGAGTGCAGCATAAAAAACTCAATAGAATGCACAACACATAGCAAAAGAATACACAGGGCAGTCACTGTTGAACCACATGACACTGTTGGGTTTGCTGGTAGAATATATCTGCCAGCAAACCCATCAGTAATATGAGGAACAAGAGTGAGTGCAGCATAAAAAACTCAATAGAATGCACAACACATAGCAAAAGAAAGAATACACAGGGCAGTCACTGTTGAACCACATGACACTGTTGGGTTTCCTGGTAGAATATATCTGCCAGCAAACCCATCAGTGCATGAGGAACAAGAGTGAGTGCAGCATAAAAAACTCAATAGAAGCACAACACATAGCAAAAGAATACACAGGGCAGTCACTGTTGAACCACATGACACTGTGGGTTTGCTGGTAGAATATATCTGCCAGCAAACCCATCAGTGCCATGGGAACAAGATGAGTGCAGCATAAAAACTCAATAGAAGCACAACACATAGCAAAAAATACACAGGGCAGTCACTGTTGAACCACATGACACTGTTGGGTTTGCTGGTAGAATATATCTGCCAGCAAACCCATCATGCCATGAGGAACAAGATGAGTGCAGCATAAAAAACTCAATAGAAGCACAACACATAGCAAAAGAATACACAGGCAGTCACTGTTGAACCACTGACACGTTGGTTTGCTGTAGAATATATCTGCCAGCAAACCATCAGTGCCATGAGGAACAAGAGTGAGTGCAGCATAAAAAACTCAATAGAATGCACAACACATAGCAAAAGAATACACAGGGCAGTCACTGTTGAACCACATGACACTGTTGGGTTTGCTGGTAGAATATATCTGCAGCAAACCATCAGTGCATGAGGAACAAGAGTGAGTGCAGCATAAAAAACTCAATAGAAGCACAACACATAGCAAAGAATACACAGGGCAGTCACTGTTGAACCACATACACTGTTGGTTTGCTGGTAGAATATATCTGCCAGCAAACCATCAGTGCCATGAGGAACAAGAGTGAGTGCAGCATAAAAAACTCAATAGAATGCACAAACATAGCAAAGAATACACAGGGCAGTCACTGTTGAACCACATGACACTGTGGGTTTGCTGGTAGAATATATCTGCCAGCAAACCACAGTGCCATGAGGAACAAGAGTGAGTGCAGCATAAAAAACTCAATAGAATGCACAACACATAGCAAAAGAATACACAGGGCAGTCACTGTTGAACCACATGACACTGTTGGGTTTGCTGTAGAATATATCTGCCAGCAAACCCATCAGTGCATGAGGAACAGAGTGAGTGCAGCATAAAAACTCAATAGAAGCACAACACATAGCAAAAATACACAGGAGTCACGTTGAACCACATGACACTGTTGGTTGCTGGTAGAATATATCTGCCACAACCCATCAGTGCATGAGGAACAAATGAGTGCAGCATAAAAAATCAATAGAAGCACAACACATAGCAAAAGAATACACAGGGCAGTCACTGTTGAACCACATGACACTGTTGGTTTGCTGTAGAATATATCTGCCAGCAAACCCATCAGTGCCATGAGGAACAAGAGTGAGTGCAGCATAAAAATCAATAGAAGCACAACACATAGCAAAGAATACACAGGCAGTCACTGTGAACCACATGACACTGTTGGGTTTGTGTAAATATATCTGCCAGCAAACCAAGTGCATGAGAACAAGAGTGAGTGCAGCATAAAAAACTCATAGAATGCCACACATAGCAAGAATACACAGAGTCACTGTTGAACCACATGACACTGTTGGTTTGCTGGTAGAATATATCTGGGGGGTGAGTGCAGCATAAAAAACTCAATAGAATGCACAACACATAGCAAAAAATACACAGGCAGTCACTGTTGAACCACATGACACTGTTGGGTTTGCTGGTAGAATATATCTGCCAGCAAACCCATCAGTGCCATGAGGAACAAGAGTGAGTGCAGCATAAAAAACTCAATAGAATGCACAACACATAGCAAAAGAATACACAGGGCAGTCACTGTTGAACCACATGACACTGTTGGGTTTGCTGGTAGAATATATCTGCCAGCAAACCCATCAGTGCCATGAGGAACAAGAGTGAGTGCAGCATAAAAACTCAATAGAAGCACAACACATAGCAAAAGAATACACAGGCAGTCACTGTTGAACCACATGACACTGTTGGGTTTGCTGGTAGAATATATCTGCCAGCAAACCATCAGTGCCATGAGGAACAAGAGTGAGTGCAGCATAAAAAACTCAATAGAATGCACAACACATAGCAAAAGAATACACAGGGCAGTCACTGTTGAACCACATGACACTGTTGGGTTTGCTGGTAGAATATATCTGCCAGCAAACCCATCAGTGCCATGAGGAACAAGAGTGAGTGCAGCATAAAAAACTCAATAGAACGCACAACACATAGCAAAAGAATACACAGGCAGTCACTGTTGAACCACATGACACTGTTGGGTTTGCTGGTAGAATATATCTGCCAGCAAACCCATCAGTGCCATGAGGAACAAGAGTGAGTGCAGCATAAAAAACTCAATAGAATGCACAACACATAGCAAAAGAATACACAGGGCAGTCACTGTTGAACCACATGACACTGTTGGGTTTGCTGGTAGAATATATCTGCCAGCAAACCCATCAGTGCCATGAGGAACAAGAGTGAGTGCAGCATAAAAAACTCAATAGAATGCACAAACACATAGCAAAAGAATACACAGGGCAGTCACTGTTGAACCACATGACACTGTTGGGTTTGCTGGTAGCATATATCTGCCAGCAAACCCATCAGTGCCATGAGGAACAAGAGTGAGTGCAGCATAAAAAACTCAATAGAACGCACAACACATAGCAAAAGAATACACAAGGCAGTCACTGTTGAACCACATGACACTGTTGGGTTTGCTGGTAGAATATATCTGCCAGCAAACCCATCAGTGCCATGAGGAACAAGAGTGAGTGCAGCATAAAAAACTCAATAGAACGCACAACACATAGCAAAAGAATACACAAGGCAGTCACTGTTGAACCACATGACACTGTTGGGTTTGCTGGTAGAATATATCTGCCAGCAACCCATCAGTGCCATGAGGAACAAGAGTGAGTGCAGCATAAAAAACTCAATAGAATGCACAACACATAGCAAAAGAATACACAGGGCAGTCACTGTTGAACCACATGACACTGTTGGGTTTGCTGGTAGAATATATCTGCCAGCAAACTCTTCAGTGCCATGAGGAACAAGAGTGAGTGCAGCATAAAAAACTCAATAGAATGCACAACACATAGCAAAAGAATACACAGGGCAGTCACTGTTGAGCCACATGACACTGTTGGGTTTGCTGGTAGAATATATCTGCCAGCAAACCCATCAGTGCCATGAGGAACAAGAGTGAGTGCAGCATAAAAAACTCAATAGAACGCACAACACATAGCAAAAGAATACACAAGGCAGTCACTGTTGAACCACATGACACTGTTGGGTTTGCTGGTAGAATATATCTGCCAGCAAACCCATCAGTGCCATGAGGAACAAGAGTGAGTGCAGCATAAAAAACTCAATAGAATGCACAACACATAGCAAAAGAATACACAGGGCAGTCACTGTTGAACCACATGACACTGTTGGGTTTGCTGGTAGAATATATCTGCCAGCAAACTCTTCAGTGCCATGAGGAACAAGAGTGAGTGCAGCATAAAAAACTCAATAGAAGCACAACACATAGCAAAATAATACACAGGGCAGTCACTGTTGAACCACATGACACTGTTGGGTTTGCTGGTAGAATATATTGCCAGCAAACCCATCAGTGCCATGAGGAACAAGAGTGAGTGCAGCATAAAAAACTCAATAGAACGCACAACACATAGCAAAGAATACACAAGGCAGTCACTGTTGAACCACATGACACTGTTGGGTTTGCTGGTAGAAATATCTGCCAGCAAACCCATCAGTGCCATGAGGAACAAGAGTGAGTGCAGCATAAAAAACTCAATAGAACGCACAACACATAGCAAAAGAATACACAGGCAGTCACTGTTGAACCTACATGACACTGTTGGGTTTGCTGGTAGAACTATATCTGCCAGCAAACCCATCAGTGCCATGAGGAACAAGAGTGAGTGCAGCATAAAAAACTCAATAGAACGCACAACACATAGCAAAAGAATACACAGGCAGTCACTGTTGAACCACATGACACTGTTGGGGTTTGCTGGTAGAATATATCTGCCAGCAAACCCATCAGTGCCATGAGGAACAAGAGTGAGTGCAGCATAAAACTCATAGAAGCACAACACATAGCAAAAGAATAACAGGGCAGTCACTGTTGAACCACATGACACTGTTGGTTGCGGTAGAATATATCTGCCAGCAACCATCATGCCATGAGGAACAGAGTGAGTGCAGCATAAAAAACTCAATAGAATGCACAACACATAGCAAAAAATACACAGGCAGTCACTGTTGAACCACAGACACTGTTGTTTGCTTAGAATATATCTCCAGCAACCCATCAGTCCAGAGGAACAAGAGTGGTGCACAAAAAAAACTCAATAGAAGCACAACACATAGCAAAGAATACACAGGCAGTCCTGTTGAACCACATGACACTGTTGGGTTTGCTGTAGAATAACTGCAGCAAACTCTTCAGTGCCATGAGGAACAGAGTGAGTGCAGCATAAAAAACTCAAAGAACCACAACACATAGCAAAAGAATAACCAGGGCAGTCACTGTTGAACCACATGACACTGTTGGGTTTGCGTAGAATATATCTGCCAGCAAACCCATTTAGTGCCATGAGGAACAAGAGTGAGTGCAGCATAAAAAACTCAATAGAACGCACAAACATAGCAAAAGAATACACAGGCAGTCACTGTTGAACCACAGACACTGTTGGGTTTGCTGGTAGAATATATCTGCCAGCAAACCCATCAGTGCCATGAGGAACAAGAGTGAGTGCAGCATAAAAAACTCAATAGAACGCACAACACATAGCAAAAGAATACACAAGGCAGTCACTGTTGAACCACATGACACTGTTGGTTTGCTGGTAGAATATATCTGCCAGCAAACCCTCAGTGCCATAGGAACAAGAGTGAGTGCAGCATAAAAACTCAATAGAAGCACAACACATAGCAAAAGAATACACAGGGCAGTCACTGTTGAACCACTGACACTGTTGGTTTTGGTAGAATAACTGCACAAACCTCAGTGCATAGGAACAAGAGTGAGTGCAGCATAAAAAACTCAATAGAACGCACAACACATAGCAAAAGAATACACAAGGAGTCACTGTTGAACACATGACACTGTTGGGTTTCTTAGAATATACTGCCAGCAACCCTAGTCCATGAGGAACAAGATGAGTGCAGCATAAAAAATCATAAAGCACAAATAGCAAAAGAATACACAGGCAGTCACTGTTGAACCACATGACCGTGTTGCGAGATATATCATCCAGCAAACCCATCAGTGCCATGAGACAAGATAGTGCAGCATCCATAGAAGCACAACAATAGCAAAGAATACACAGGCATCACTGTTGAACCACATGACACTGTGGGTTTGCTGGTAGAATATATCTGCCAGCAAACCTCAGTGCCATGAGGAACAAGAGTGAGTGCAGCATAAAAAAACTCAATAGAAGCACAACACATAGCAAAAGATTACACAGGGCAGTCACGATGACCATCATGACACTGTGGTTTGCTTAAATATCTGCCAGCAACCCATCATGCCATGTGGACAAGAGTGAGTGCAGCAAAAAAACTCAATAAAGCACAACACATAGCAAAGAAATACACAGGCATCACTGTTGAACCACATGACACGTTGGTTTGCTGGTAGAATATATCTGCAGCAAACCCTTCAGTGCCATGAGGAACAAGAGTGAGTGCAGCAAAAAAACTCAATAGAACACAAACATAGCAAAATAATACACAGCATCACTGTTGAACCACATGACACTGTTTGGGTTTGCGGTAGAATAATCTGCCAGAACCCATCAGTGCCAGAGGAACAAGAGTGAGTGCAGCATAAAAACCAATAGAAGCACAAACATAGCAAAGAATAACAGGCAGTCCTTTGAACCAGACATGTTGGGTTTTGGTAGATAATCGCCAGCAACCCATTCATGCCATGAGGAACAAGTGGTGCAGCATAAAAACTCAAAAAAGCACAACACATACAAATAATACAGGCAGTCATGTTAACCACATGGACACTGTTGGTTTGCAGATAACATTATCTTGCCAGCAAACCCTCAGTGCTCTGAGGAACAAGAGTGAGTGCATGCATAAAAACTATAGAGCACAACACAAGCAAGAATACATCAGGGCAGTCCACTGTGAACCACATGACACTGTTGGTTAGCGGTCAGAATATCTGCCAGCAAACCCATCAGTGTCCTAGGAACAAGAGTGAGTCAGGCATAAATGAAACTTTAATAGAACGCCAACACAGAGCAAGAATACATCATGGTCTCATCACTGGAACTCCAGCAACTGTGTAGGGGTGGCTGAGAAACACCTGCCACAACCTCTCATGCCGAGAACAAGATTGAGGGGTGTTAGCATAAAGGTACTAGACATATGTAACCAAAAAACTAGCAACGAAACTACAAGCGCACAGTCAGAACCACAGACACCCGATAGGGCAATGCAATATATCGGCAGCAAACATCGTGCCAGGGAACTAATAGGTGAGTGCCGCATAAAAACAATGAACGCACAACACACTCTCATCGACCTGGCAGATGAGGGCCTCGTTGTCCACATACAGGTCCTCGTCCCGTTGTGGAACCTAGAAGAAACCAAATAAAAATTACAATCTTGTATATTTTTCAGAAAGAAAATAACGATAGGAGCAAAAAAGAAATAGACATTCAAAGGCTAGATACTTACATTCCGTCTCGCCACCGGGACTTGACTAGGCTGCGACTGCTCCTGCTGTGACTCCTCAATGTCCGTGTCCGACGATGATGTCTGAAAAAGGAACACAAATTTTAGCCATTTGTAGATTCAGCAGCCATACTTACCCAAAGGCAGGAAGATACTCACATCACGCTCTGCCTCGGCCAGTTCTTGCCGGGATGGGGAATATTGGGATCCAGAAGACATGCTGCAAAAAAAAAACATGAATACATATTACATTGTAAAGGACAGGCAGTCATTTGGTTAAAGAATACTCACATTCTTGCACTTTGGATCGGTCTTGCTGTGTCTTCAACACAGTCAGAGTCAAGGCGCACTGTCTTCAGCCAGTATTAGGGTCCAGGCTGTACTTGGGGTCCAGGCGCAGTGTCTCCAGGCAGTATCCAGGCTGTGTAGTAGGGGTCCAGGATGGATCTTCCAGTCTCATGGAGTGTCTCCAGGCAGTATAGTATGGTCCAGGCTGTATGTTCAGGCCTTTTATAGGGGCCCAGGCTGTATCTTCTGGTCTCTTTATCAGCATGCAGTCTCCAGGCAATCTGAGTAGGGGTCTGTCTGGCACTGAAGACACCTTCCTTTATCTTCTTCCCATCACAAACAATGTATCTTGTGTAGGGGTGTTTAGACAAGTGTCTAGACATTGTTTACTAAAAAATTGCGTGCGCGCACAAGCGCTGACAAGCGCACAGCCACGCACCCACCAGCGCCCCCATAGACGGCAATGCTATTTATATGTGCACAGCATGCGCACATGTGCGCACGCGCCTTTTTAAATTGGTGTGCCGAAAAAAAAAAGGAAACATCTAGCGTCTAGCGCGTCAGGGCGCACACCTGGAAAATGCGCAGTGCACGCCAAACGCTGATGAGCGCGTGCAAGCGCTAGACCCTGCGCCCGCCATGTTAATGATAGGGGAAAATTGCGCATGCAACTGATAGCGCACGATGCGCAGCGCCAAAAAACGCAAGTGTGAAAGTAGCCTTAGTCAGCATCCACATATTATCTCTACGCAAAGGAGATAGCAACTGCCTATTCTTATTGCATGAATATTGCAGGTGAGGGCAAGGGTTGGTGGCTCCTGGGAGAATGCTACAGGTGTCAAACATAGCAGCTTCAAAGAGCCCGTGGTCTATTCGCAAACAGCATATTTTAAAGGAGCCAATCTTGGTCATCCTGGAAATATGAGCCTATGTCCAGGACTATAAAAAGCTGGGTGGCACAAAGAGAAGGGGTTCACATATGAGAACACGATGATTCGAGTCCAGCTGATTAAAAGACTGAATTTATTCTAAATGGTAAAAACGTACCAAATTACATATGGCACCCAGTACACGCAGCAACGCGTTTCGAACACATGCTGTGTTCTTTGTCAAAGCTGCCATGCAATGAAATAGACCACAATTTATACACAGATGATAAAACATTTTCCACAGACACAGGTGATAAAACTAATTACACACAAGTGAAAATTTAAAAAGAAACAAACAAAAAAACTGAACAAATCAAACATGAGAAAATTCAATGCATATGAAAATGAATAAATATAAGAAATATATACAGTACAGACCAAAAGTTTGGAGACACCTTCTCATTCAAAGACTTTTCTGTATTTTCATGACTTTGAAAATTGTACATTCACATCGAAGGCATCAAAACTATGAATTAACACATGTGGAATTATATACTTAACAAAAAAGTATGAAACAACTGAAAATATGTCTTATATTCTAGGTTCTTCAAAGTAGCCACCTTTTGCTTTGATTACTGCTTTGCACACTCTTGGCATTCTTTTGATGAGCTTCAAGAGGTAGTCACCGGAAATGGTCTTCCAACAGTCTTGAAGGAGTTTCCAGAGATGCTTAGCACTTGTTGGCCCTTTTGCCTTCACTCTGCAGTCCAGCTCACCCAAAACCATCTTGATTGGGTTCAGGTCTGGTGACTGTGGAGGCCAGGTCGTCTGGCGTAGCACCCCATCACTCTCCTTCTGGGTCAAATAGCCCTTACATGGCCAGGAGGCATGTTTGGGGTCATTGTTCTGTTGAAAAATAAATGATGGTCCAACTAAACGCAAATCGGATGGAATAGCATGCAGCTGCAAGATGCTGTGGTAGTAATGCTGGTTCAGTATGCCTTCAATTTTGAATAAATCCACAACAGTGTCACCAGCAAAGCACCCCACACACCCCACACCATCTCCTCCATGCTTCACGGTGGGAACCAGGCATGGAGAGTCCATCCGTTCACCTTTTCTGCGTCACACAAAGACACGGTGGTTGGAACCAAAGATCTCAAATTTGGACTCATCAGACCAAAGCACAGATTTCCACTGGTCTAATGTCCATTCCTTGTGTTCTTTAGCCCAAACAAGTCTCTTTTGCTTGTTGCCTATCCTTAGCAGTGGTTTCCTAGCAGCTATTTTACCATGAAGGCCTGCTGCACAAAGTCTCCTCTTAACAGTTGTTGTAGAGATGTGTCTGCTGCTAGAACTCTGTGTGGCATTGACCTGATCTCTAATCTGAGCTGCTGTTAACCTGCAATTTCTGAGGCTGGTGACTCGGATAAACATATCCTCAGAAGCAGAGGTGACTCTTGGTCTTCCTTTCCTGGGGCGGTCCTCATGTGAGCCAGTTTCTTTGTAGCGCTTGATGGTTTTTGCAACTGCACTTGGGGACACTTTCAAAGTTTTCCCAATTTTTCAGACTGACTGACCTTAATTTCTTAAAGTAATGATGGCCACTCGTTTTTCTTTACTTAGCTGCTTTTTTCTTGCCATAATACACATTCTAACAGTCTATTTAGTAGGACTATCAGCTGTGTATCCACCAGACTTCTGCACAACACAACTGAAGGTCCAAACCCCATTTATATGGCAAGAAATCCCACTTATTAAACCTGACAGGGCACACCTGTGAATTGAAAATCATTTCCGGTCACTACCTCTTGAAACTCATCAAAAGAATGCCAAGAGTGTGCAAAGCAGTCATCAAAGGAAAAGGTGGCTACTTTGAAGAACCTAGAATATAAGACATATTTTCAGTTGTTTCACACTGTTAAGTATATAATTACACATGTGTTAATTCATAGTTTTGATGCCTTCAGTGTGAATGTACAATTTTCATAGTCATGAAAATACAGAAAAATCTTTGAATGAGAAAGTGTGTCCAAACTTTTGGTCTGTACTGTATATATAAGGAAAAACTCAAATATACCACAACTAATAATGAAATAACAATTCTTTGCGTTGGTTCAATCCAGCAGGAGCCCTGTTGTTCAAATAAAACATCCAAAAGGCTTCTCGATCCCGAAGCTGCTTCCTGACATCTCCTCTTTTATTCAAATGAATTTTTTCTATAGCAAATACATTGAAAGATTAAGTATTTCTTCCATGAATCTAAATAAAATGTCTGGATGCCTGTGACATAGCACGCAAAGAATCACAATTATTATAAATGTCGGTAAGATGTTAAGAAAAGCGCTTTTTTAAATTCCTAATGGTACAACCCGCATACATCAAAGAACAACTCGAGCAAAAAATAATATATACAACATGATCACTATTGCAATTTAAATATTGCTTTATATGAAAATTTCTTGATGAATCAGAGTTGTGAAAAGTTTTAGTTACCGCGACAAATTTGTACATTCTACAGCGTTTCTCACCACACCTAAAAACAACCTTTACAATCGAGTCAAGTATGTCTGTCATTCAGGGATTTATTGGTGTTGGAGAGTATGTTACCAATAGTAACCGCTCTCTTTGCAACCACTGCACAACCCGGTTTCAAAATCTGAGCCAATGTGTTGTCTTCCTACAGTATTGGCAAATATTTATAAAAGGTTTTTTTGATCTAAAAAAATTGGGGACTAAATTGTGAAGACAATACCGGTTTATTTGTCCAAGCTGGCTTCTTCTGTTTTGTTGTTCACATATGAGGGCTGCATATGCTGATGTTCTCCATAATCCACTTCTTATCTTAGGGTTTTCTGTTGTTTCTCCCTTCTTATTTTATAACTGTTTGCATATTTTTGTGTTGTTTTATTTTTATCTTTTTATATCTTTTATTGTAAGTACTGTATATTTTTTATTTTAAACCTTAAAATCTTTAATAAGTTTGACCCCTGTATGCTCTAAAAGAATCTATAGCCTCTGAGAGAGTGTGTGACCTTTTCATTATCTGAAAGTAACATATTTTGGGACTCATCTCCCCGTGTGTCTGAGTGGTGGCAGTGCATTAAGTAATCAGGGTATATATGGAGCGCCCACCAGGGCAGTGGGGATACTTGGTATCGGGCCGCTTCTTAAAGGGGCAGTGTCACGGTAGCAGTGATCCGGTCCGTGGCCCTGGGCATCCAGTAAAACTGGATATGATGAAAAGGGATAATAAAGAGTTTGTAATAAAGTGTTTGTGATGCTACCTGTGGTCCTCCGCAATAAAGACATTACCCGACGCTGCAGATTCAGTCCACTGGGACAGTTGTTCATGCAGCAAAGTTGATTCAGCCCTCGACAGGCAGGGCTATGTCCCAGGGCAGATAAGATATTAAAGTCGATGTTGGTGGTGGTGAGTGTGGTGCTGGTCTAGTGGAGCAGGAATAATTCAGGGGATACAGCATGGTGAAGTTTCCAATGCTTTACTCACAGTTCATGTGTGCACAGATGCCTGCTCCTAACAGTCAGAGTCCCAAGCCAGCAGCCGCGGACCTTGTCAGGCAATGTTCTCTAAGTCCCCTTGCTCACTTATAGCTGCTTTTTCAGAGAAGATAACCGTGGCTTGTAGCTGAAGCACCTGGAGGTGCCCCTGCCTCCGGCTTGCTAGCTGAGTCTGGTGATTTCACCACTAGTCTTGGGGGCCAGTACCCCACTGCGATCTGGTCCCTACACTACTGGATTGGGCTCCACGGATGGACTACTCACTATCCGTGCCCCTAGGACCCCTTCTTTCCTTCCGGAAGCTTCCTTCTGTTTCTTTCTTACTATCTTTCCTTGTCTGGGGCAAGCTCCTCACAGCTTGAGCTCCCCTCCTTTTCTCTCTCTGCAGCCTCTCTGCTGCACTCCTTCTCCTAGCTCCCTTTGACAGGGAGCTCCTTGGCAGCACGTCTGCTTACTTTCACTTTCTCCTGACGACTGACTCACTCTCTCTGCACTGTTCTTTCCCGCTCTCTAAGATTCCCCTTTTCCTTCTACCTTCTACATTCACTCTCCCAACACCCTTTACTACCCAGCCTGGGATGAGACCATCCTCCCTTAGGGTACATCCAGGGTGCCCTGTTGCAATAGTCTGTGTTGGGTGCAGGTGTTAGAGTCCTGGGTGGTGCTCCCTCCTTACCTGAGAGTGGGGTACCACACCTCTGGATGAGATGCAGTACCTCTGTGGCGACTGAACCCTCGGGGCGCCATATATGGACCATGTTAGGGTGTGATTTATGCACACTTTACAGCCAAAAACAGAGGTTGAGAGCTGGATTGACTGAGAGGAGATAAATTAACAATTGCAGGTGCAGCACACCCCATTTCACGTGCTGAGAAGTGTGTGCATGACAACTACACTAGAAGGTTATAACAGATTCCCATAAGTTTTTGAATGTATATTGGATTCTTGTACTGCTTCTGCTTTGGTTTTTGAATGTTGTTAATGCTCAACAGTGATGTAGCATGAGGGACCTCAGAGGATGATTCCCGACAACAAATGAGGAAGCATAACATTTCAGCTCCACTCCCCACATCAGTATGATCCAGAATGGCAAGACCAGCCTCTAGAGAATCTTTATGGAGTGTCAGTGAAGTGCTATGCTACTAAGAGAGTAGAAGCAAGTACTAGCTTTCAGCACCTACACCAAGTGCAACACTAGAGTTTGCTTCATCATTGGCTGCAGCCAAGATGACAAAGCATGTGTAGTGCCCCTGAGGGTCAAGTCACCAC
This sequence comes from Oophaga sylvatica, assembly GCA_033576555.1. Taxonomy (NCBI): domain Eukaryota; kingdom Metazoa; phylum Chordata; class Amphibia; order Anura; family Dendrobatidae; genus Oophaga; species Oophaga sylvatica. The sequence goes on along the minus strand of JARQOD010003119.1, from coordinate 14,700 downwards.
AGAGGTACTGCAGAGGTGTGGCATCCAACTCTCAGGTAAGAAGGGGGTTCTACCCAGGACTCTAACACTCACACCTAACAGACACCAGTTCAGTTGGGGCATCTGGGTGTACCCTTTGGGCGGATGGCCTCATCTCAGGCTGGGAAGGAAAGGGTGTTGGGGAGTGGGTGGAGAAGGTAGAAAGGCGGGAGGAGTCATAGAGTGTGACAGTGGTCTGAGAAGTTTCGGGAAAGAGTCTGCTGAAGGGAGAGGAGGAGTGAGGAGCAGAGAGAGTAGCTCCTGATAGAAAGACTACAGAGAGAGATATCAAAAAACTGACCGGCACATCCAAACATAGATTCAGTGTGAACAGGTGCTAAACCTAGAGTCACCAACTCATATACATACAAGAGAAAAAGGTAGCACACTGTAGCACTATAGCTTGCAAACACGAAATATGAAAAATATGAAAAATGAATTGCATCATTACCTTAGAAATATGAAAAATTGAGAAGTCTTAGCGCATAAGATGGACAAATTATGTGAGCCTGATAGCCACGTCAAGGCTCTTCTCGTATATCAGGTCCTAACTAATGCCTATCCTCGCTTAGAAAAGTCTGTCTGCATGGGAACGTATGAATCCTCTCTTCAGACTAAAATCTACATCTCTGTGGAGGGGTGATGAACCTGTTGTAATTAAAAAGCCTGTGACCACCAGGTGGAGTGCTCAGGTAGAAGGTACAGTTAGGTCCATAAATATTTGGACAGAGACAACATTTATCTAATTTTGGTTCTAGACATTACCACAATGAATTTGAAACAAAACAAATCAGATGCAGTTGAAGTTCAGACTTTCAGCTTTCATTTGAGGGTATCCACATTAAAATTGGATGAAGGGTTTAGGAGTTTCAGCTCCTTAACATGTGCCACCCTGTTTTTAAAGGGACCAAAAGTAATTGGACAATTGACTCCAAGGCTATTTCATGGACAGGTGTGGGCAATCCCTTCATTATATCATTCTCAATTAAGCAGATAAAAGGGCTGGTGTTGATTAGAGGTGTGGTGTTTGCATTTGGAAGGTTTAGCTGTGTAGGAAACATGCGGTCAAAGGAGCTCTCCATGCAGGTGAAACAAGCTATCCTTAAGCTGCAAAAAACAGAAAAAACCCATCCGAGAAATTGCTACAACTTTAGGAGTGGCAAAATCTACAGTTTGGTACATTCTGAGAAAGAAAGAAAGCACTGGTGAACTCATCAATGCAAAAAGACCTGGGCGCCCACGGAAGACAACAGTGGTGGATGATCGCAGAATACTCTCCATGGTGAAGAGAAACCCCTTCACAACAGCCAACCAAGTGAACAACACTCTCCAGGAGGTAGGCGTATCAATATCCAAATCTACCATAAAGAGAAGACTGCATGAAATTAAATACAGAGGGTTCACTGCACGGTGCAAGCCACTCATAAGAATCAAGAATAAAAAGGCTAGGCTGGACTTTGCTAAAAAACATCTAAAAAAGCCAGCACAGTTCTGGAAGAACATTCTTTGGACAGATGAAACCAAGATCAACCTCTACTAGAATGATGGAAAGAGAAAAGTATGGCGAAGGCGTGGTACAGCTCATGATCCAAAGCATACCACATCATCTGTAAAACATGGCGGAAGCAGTGTGATGGCTTGGGCATGCATGGCTGCCAGTGGCACTGGGTCACTAGTGTTTATTGATGATGTGACACAGGACAGAAACAGCCGAATGAATTCTGAGGTATTCAGAGCCATAATGTGTGCTCAGATCCAGCCAAATGCAGCCAAACTGATTGGTCGTCGTTTCATACTACAGATGGACAATGACCCAAAACATAAAGCCAAAGCAACCCAGAAGTTTATTAAAGCAAAGAAGTGGAATATTCTTGAATGGCCAAGTCAGTCACCTGATCTCAACCCAATTGAACATGCATTTCACTTGTTAAAGACTAAACTTCAGACAGAAAGGCCCACAAACAAACAACAACTGAAAACCACCGCGGTGAAGGCCTGGCAGAGCATCAAAAAGAAGGAAACACAGTGTCTGGTGATGTCCATGAGTTCAAGACTTCAGGCAGTCATTGCTAACAAAGGGTTTTCAACCAAGTACTAGAAAAACCGGATTACTTACCGGTAATGCTCTTTTATAGAGCCCACGACAGCACCCACTGAGAGAGGGGATCCGCCCCTAGGAACAGGAAACCTACAGAGAGATAAAAGGGGCAGCCCCCCTCGCTCCTCAGTTGGTTTACAGAGAATGAGAGGAACCGCCACACAAGTTTCAGTTAATTTGCACCATAACATGTTTAACATATATATACATATTTACACTGCTAGACTATATATAGTCAATATAATCAATCCTTCACCAAACAGGATGCACCGTGTATACCACAACTAGGGGAGGGAAGTGAGTGGGTGCTGTCGTGGGCTCTATAAAAGAGCATTACCAGTAAGTAATCCGGTTTTTTCTCTTCGCCACGACAGCACCCACTGAGAGATTTTCAGAGACAATTATCTGGGAGGGACCACCGTGTCAAGGATTGATCTACCAAACACTAGATCTGATGAGGAGGATAGATCTAATCTATAGTGTTCATAGAAGGTAGAAAGTGAAGCCCAGGTTGCGGCCTTACATATAAGGTCTATCGGGACATCTGCTCTTTCTGCCCAAGAAGACGATATGGCCCGTGCGGAATGTGCCTTCACGCCCTGTGGTGGAATTTTCTTTTTTGCCACATACGCCAATGCTATTGCGTCTCTAATCCATCGAGATAGTGTGCTTTTCGTTACTCCTGAACCTTTGCGGCTGCCCTGGAAAGAAACAAAGAGAGCCCTGCTCTTCCTCCAGGGGCTAGCCCTATCTAGATATGCTAAGATTAATCTTTTAACATCTAAGGTGTGGAATTTCTCTTCCTGTGGTGATGAGGGGTTGTCATAAAAGGAAGGAAGATAAATTTCTTGAGATCTATGAAATTTAGTTGATACTTTAGGAAGATAAGACGGGTCAGTTTTTAATACTATCCTGTCAGAATATATAGATAAGAAAGGAGGATCTATTGATAAGGCGTGGAGATCACTCACTCTTCTTGCTGAGGTCAAGGCTACTAGTAAAACGGTTTTTAATGAGGCATATTTTATTGGAACTGACTGAAGGGGTTCAAATGGACTTTCTGTTAAGGCGTCTAGGACTAAGTTTAAGTCCCAAGATGGCATTTGAGGTATATGGACTGGTTCTGCTCGATGGCATGCTGAGATAAACCGAGCTACCCATTTATTGCTATGTCATGACTATATAGGGCACCCAGGGCCGATACCTGGACCTTAAGAGTATTTACCGAGAGGCCTAATTCATGCCCTTTTTGTAAAAATTCTAGAATAGCTGGGATAGGTACTTCACTAGATAGACGTACTGAATGAAAAGTCAGAAATTTCCTCCAGACTCTGGCATATATATTAGTAGTGGACTCCTTCCTGCTATGTAGGAGCGTATTAATCAGTCCGTTCGAAAAACCTCTTAGTTTTAATAACTGCCTTTCAAATTCCAGGCCGTGAGGCGCAATCCTTTGACCTGAGGGTGATAGAAGGGCCCCTGTGAGAGAAGGTCCCGGTCCCAAGGGAGGATCCATGGATCCGAAATCGACATGGCTCTCAGCCACGAGAACCATGGCCTTTTGGGCCAGAACGGGGCTATTAGGATTACTCTCGCTCTTTCCTCTCTTATTTTCCGGATGACAATCGGTAACAGAATCATTGGAGGAAAGGCATAGGCCAAGTGGAATGTCCACGGGATCTGCAAGGCGTCGAGAATGTCCGGATTGTCCTGCTTGAATAAGGAGGCGAACCTTTTTACCTGCCTGTTGTTTCGTGTGGCAAACAGGTCTATATCTGGTGTGCCCCATTTGAATGTTATCCTTTTGAAGATGCAATGATTGAGTATCCATTCCCCTTGATGTAGGGTATGACGACTGAGAAAATCTGCCTTGACATTGTCTATTCCTCTGACGTGCAGGGCCGACAGGGATAGGAGATGACTTTCTGCCAATGTTAAAATTTTTTCTGCAATAAACATGAGTGGCATTGATCGTGTACCTCCTTGGTGGTTTAGGTACGCTACTGAGGTGCTGTTGTCCGACAAGATCCTTGTATGAGTCCCTTGCAGCTGCGGAAGGAAATTACATATGGCATGATATATAGCTTTTAGCTCTCTCATGTTTGATGAATCCTCTGACTCTGACCTAGACCACTGTCCCTGCGCCACATTATCCTCCCAATGAGCCCCCCACCTGGCATCTGTGGTTACTATATTTGAGGGAACCACTATCCACGTAACACCTCCCGACAGATTATCTGAATCTAGCCACCAGGTTAGGGAACTGATTACCTCCGGGGTCAGGGATATTTTATTTTCTAACTGTCCCTGTAATCTCTCTTCTTGCTGCAGGATTAATCTTTGCAGTTTCCTGGTATGAAATTGGGCCCACCGAACTGCCGGAATACATGAGGACAAAGAGCCCAGCAAAGACATGCCTTCTCTTAGAGATAGTATAGGATCCTGTATTACCGTTTGTACCTTATTAATTACAGTTAATTTCTTTGCCTCCGGTAGCCGACATTTCTGACTTACTGAGTCTAGATGAAGGCCTAGGAACGTCTGACAGGTTACCGGCCGTAGCCTTGATTTTTCCCAGTTGATCAGCCAACCTAAGTTCTGTAGGGATGAAATTACGTCAGACAGCCTGTGCTCACATTGTTGGAATGAATTTCCTACTATTAGCAGATCATCCAGGTACGGAATTATTAGTGTGTCTCTTACTCGTAAATACGACATCACCTCCAGCATCAGTTTTGTGAAGACGCGTGGTGCCATAGATAGCCCGAATGGCATTGCCGCAAACTGCAGATGACAGATTTGGCTTTCTAATGTGACCGCCACTCGGAGAAAGCGTTGATGCGACACATGTATTGGTAGATGATAATATGCATCTTTGAGATCCACGACCACCATGTAGCATCTGGGAAATAAGAGTTTTATCGCTGATCTTATAGACTCCATTTTGAAGGTTCGGGTTTTCAAAAAGGTATTCAGTTTTTTTAGATTAACTATGGTTCTAAATGAACCGTCTGGTTTAGTTACCAGAAATAAAGGAGAGTAAAAGCCTTTCTCTCTTTGATTTACCGGAACCTCTACTAACACTTTCTTCGATAGTAGGCCTTTAATTTCTAATTCTAACGCCTCTTGTTGAGCCTGGGATTTTAGAGAAGTCAATAGAAAGGAGTCCGGAGGATTCCGGACAAATTCTAATATTAGTCCTGATTTTATAATGTTAATGGCCCAGGGGTTAGATGTAATTTGTTCCCACTGATAACCGAAGTGTAATAGTCTGCCACCCACCGGTAAGTTGGTACTAGCGGAACTTATCTCCCGATCTGAAGGGACGTTTACTGAATAGGTTTCCCTTTTGTTTGAATCCCTGTTATTCCAAGAATTCTGGGACTTATAATCCTTCCTTCTGTTAAACGATGGTCTCCTGAATGTCCTCCTGTAGGATGGAACGTATGGATTAGGGAAGCCTTTTTTCCTTTCTCCTGCTTTGGTTAAGATATCATCCAAAACTGCACCAAACAGGTACTCACCCTGACAGGGTATAGCGCAGAGTTTTGATTTAGCTTGCATATCCCCCTTCCATCCTTTCAACCATAACGCCCTTCGGGCTGCATTGGTTAGTCCTGCTGTTCTTGCCGCTAGGCGGAGAGAATCTACTGAGGTGTCTGAAAGAAATGCTGCTGCACCTCTAATTAAAGGAATGGAAGACCGTAGCTTGTCTCTGGAGAGGCCCTTCTTTATATTTTCCTCCAGCTGATCTAACCATACTAACATGGCCCTGCCTGTACAAGTGGCCGATATTGCGGGTTTAAATGCCCCTATACAAGACTCCCAGGACCTTTTTAGGAGTGCATCTGCTTTACGGTCTAGGGGATCTGACAAAATTCCAGCATCCTCTACTGGTAATGATGACTTGCGGGAGGTTGACGCTACAGCAGCATCCACCTTGGGTGCTTTCTCCCAGGAGGCCAGGTCCTTATCATCAAAGGGGTATCGTCGTTTTGACGCGGCTGGCATATAACCTTTCTGCCCTTGTTTTTCCCACTCTTTCTTTACTAATTCCTTAATAGCCGGATCTATTGGGAACACTCGCCGTTTGCGTTGGGAGATACCCGCGAACATGATCTCCTGAGGAGTTTTAGGGTCTTTTGTATCAGATAACCCCATAGTGTTCCGAACTGACTTAATCAGATTATTAATACTATCCATCGGAAAACAGGTGTGCTCCTCCTCCTCTGATGAACCTGATTCACGTGAAGCGTCTGAATTGAGTTCCCCGCTGTCCGTGGAGGATCCCACCTTAGGTGGGGTTATCTCACTAAGGGATTTCCTTCCCGTAATACTACTGGCTCCCCCTAGGGCCTGTAACTCCTCTCTGATCATCAGGCGGATATCTTCTGCTCTCACAGAACTTTCCTCCTGCAGCGTATGGCTAATACAATCCTGACACAATCTTTTGGGATAAGTGTCCGGAAGAGGTTGGGAGCATAAGGCACATTCTTTATGTTTGGTCTTTTCTTTTTGGCCTAGGAACACACAAACCAGGGGGGAGGGGAAAGGGCCATCAGCTTGACAGGTGTGATATATAACACTCACCCAGTGAAGCTTTTTATCAAGATGGTACCGGTCTTAAGGATGGAGGGTCCGGCTGCGGTACGGAGCGACTTGATTTCCCTCCAGATCTGCTTGTGGAACCACTCTGCTTAGAGTGTCCACTTCCACTTTTTCTGCCGCTGCTGCTGCCGCTGTGATGTGGCACCACCAGTTCCTCAGGTGGGCGCAACGCAGGATCGCTTGGGGACGACATTGCTGCGCACCGCTATGCATATGATCGGTGCTTTTATGCAGCTTCCCCATTTTTTTTTTTTTTTCATTTCAGCGCTGACCCGGAAGTGCTAGGTTCACTTCTGGGTTCTCTGCCTTCCTGCGCCTGCGCAGCCGCCTCCTCTAGCAGCGCTCCATGATTTTTTATCAAGCAATTTGCCGGGACCTCTCCTGACCACGCGCTCGCGTTCCTGACCGCTGCGGTCCCGTCCCTACCCGGAAAGAGCGGCGATGGCACCTTTCCTCTTGACCTGCCGAGGCTCCCAGCGTTATCAGGTAGGGCAGCCTCGGCTCAGTATGTGACACCTGTATTATATGCGAGCCAGAGCAATCCTGCTCCTGGCCTCGCACCTGGGAACATTCTCCTGTGACGGTGGGCTGCGACCCCTGCCGCTGCCGTCCTCAGACCCGTTACCTCCAGGCATGTGCGTTGTCTTTCTTGTCCCAGCTGAGGAGGGATAAACCCCCGACGCTGCTTCTGGTGCTGGAGCCCCTGCCGCTCCAAAAGAAACCGCACAGGCGGCTATCCAGCCCAGGAATCCTCTTCTCACGTAGGTTCCTCTCCTAGGAACAGGAAACAACTGAGGAGCGAGGGGGGCCGCCCCTTTTATCTCTCTGTAGGTTTCCTGTCCTAGGGGCGGATCCCCTCTCTCAGTGGGTGCTGTCGTGGCGAAGAGAAAATGAACATTTTATTTACAATTATTTAATCTGTCCAATTACTTTTGGTCCCTTTAAAAACAGGGTGGCACATGTTAAGGAGCTGAAACTCCTAAACCCTTCATCCAATTTTAATGTGGATACCCTCAAATGAAAGCTGAAAGTCTGAACTTCAACTGCATCTGATTTGTTTTGTTTCAAATTCGTTGTGGTAATGTCTAGAACCAAAATTAGATAAATGTTGTCTCTGTCCAAATATTTATGGACCTAACTGTAAATGAATACATATCAAAAAACTGACCGGCACATCCAAACATAGATTCAGTGTGAACAGGTGCTAAACCTAGAGTCACCAACTCATATACATACAAGAGAAAAAGGTAGCACACTGTAGCGCTATAGCTTGCAAACACGAAATATGAAAAATATGAAAAATGAATTGCATCATTACCTTAGAAATATGACAAATTGAGAAGTCTTAGCGCATAAGATGGCCAAATTATGTGAGCCTGATAGCCACGTCAAGGCTCTTCTCGTATATCAGGTCCTAACTAATGCCTATCCTCGCTTAGAAAAGTCTGTCTGCATGGGAACGTATGAATCCTCTCTTCAGACTAAAATCTACATCTCTGTGGAGGGGTGATGAACCTGTTGTAATTAAAAAGCCTGTGACCACCAGGTGGAGTGCTCAGGTAGAAGGTAAATGAATACATATCAAAAAACTGACCGGCACATTCAAACATAGATTCAGTGTGAACAGGTGCTAAACCTAGAGTCACCAACTCATATACATACAAGAGAAAAAGGTAGCACACTGTAGCGCTATAGCTTGCAAACGCGAAATATGAAAAATATGAAAAATGAATTGCATCATTACCTTAGAAATATGAAAAATTGAGAAGTATTAGCGCATAAGATGGCCAAATTATGTGAGCCTGATAGCCACGTCAAGGCTCTTCTCGTATATCAGGTCCTAACTAATGCCTATCCTCGCTTAGAAAAGTCTGTCTGCATGGGAACGTATGAATCCTCTCTTCAGACTAAAATCTACATCTCTGTGGAGGGGTGATGAACCTGTTGTAATTAAAAAGCCTGTGACCACCAGGTGGAGTGCTCAGGTAGAAGGTAAATGAATACATATCAAAAAACTGACCGGCACATCCAAACATAGATTCAGTGTGAACAGGTGCTAAACCTAGAGTCACCAACTCATATACATACAAGAGAAAAAGGTAGCACACTGTAGTGCTATAGCTTGCAAACACGAAATATGAAAAATATGAAATATGAATTGCATCATTACCTTAGAAATATGAAAAATTGAGAAGTCTTAGCGCATAAGATGGCCAAATTATGTGAGCATGATAGCCACGTCAAGGCTCTTCTCGTATATCAGGTCCTAACTAATGCCTATCCTCGCTTAGAAAAGTCTGTCTGCATGGGAACGTATGAATCCTCTCTTCAGACTAAAATCTACATCTCTGTGGAGGGGTGATGAACCTGTTGTAATTAAAAAGCCTGTGACCACCAGGTGGAGTGCTCAGGTAGAAGGTAAATGAATACATATCAAAAAACTGACCGGCACATTCAAACATAGATTCAGTGTGAACAGGTGCTAAACCTAGAGTCACCAACTCATATACATACAAGAGAAAAAGGTAGCACACTGTAGCGCTATAGCTTGCAAACACGAAATATGAAAAATATGAAAATGAATTGCATCATTACCTTAGAAATATGAAAAATTGAGAAGTCTTAGCGCATAAGATGGACAAATTATGTGAGCCTGATAGCCACGTCAAGGCTCTTCTCGTATATCAGGTCCTAACTAATGCCTATCCTCGCTTAGAAAAGTCTGTCTGCATGGGAACGTATGAATCCGCTCTTCAGACTAAAATCTACATCTCTGTGGAGGGGTGATGAACCTGTTGTAATTAAAAAGCCTGTGACCACCAGGTGGAGTGCTCAGGTAGAAGGTAAATGAATACATATCAAAAAACTGACCGGCACATCAAACATAGATTCAGTGTGAACAGGTGCTAAACCTAGAGTCACCAACTCATATACATACAAGAGAAAAAGGTAGCACACTGTAGCGCTATAGCTTGCAAACACGAAATATGAAAAATATGAAAAATGAATTGCATCATTACCTTAGAAATATGACAAATTGAGAAGTCTTAGCGCATAAGATGGCCAAATTATGTGAGCCTGATAGCCACGTCAAGGCTCTTCTCTTATATCAGGTCCTAACTAATGCCTATCCTCGCTTAGAAAAGTCTGTCTGCATGGGAACGTATGAATCCTCTCCACCACCAGGTGGAGTGCTCAGGTAGAAGGTAAATGAATACATATCAAAATCTATGTTTGAATGTGCCGGTCAGTTTTTTGATATGTATTCATTTACCTTCTACCTGAGCACTCCACCTGGTGGTCACAGGCTTTTTAATTACAACAGGTTCATCACCCCTCCACAGAGATGTAGATTTTAGTCTGAAAAGAGGATTCATAGGTTCCCATTCAGACAGACTTTTCTAAAGCGAGGATAGGCATTAGTTAGGGACCTGATATACGAGAAGAGCCTTGACGTGGCTATCAGGCTCACATAATTTGGCCATCTTATGCGCTAAGACTTCTCAATTTTTCATATTTCTAAGGTAATGATGTAATTCATTTTTCATATTTTTCATATTTCGTGTTTGCAAGCTATAGCGCTACAGTGTGCTACCTTTTCTTCTTGTATGTATATGAGTTGGTGACTCTAGGTTTAGCACCTGTTCACACTGAATCTAAGTTTGGATGTGCCGGTCAGTTTTTTGATATATAACACTGCAAATATTGACTTGTTGCATTAACTCATTCTAACTGTCAATATAAGCTTTTGTTACTCATATGTTTGCAATTATTATATTTCTGTCTGTGATAAAAACATCTGTCAAACACACATAAAAACCAGAGAGCAGCAGATCATGTGAAAATATAATATTTGTGTCATTCTCAAAACTTTTGGCCATGACTGTAATCTGTCCTAGGCCACTTTAACCCCAGGAATATTCTCGGCGGGGGGTTAATCTGGCCTGATACAACGGGGGATGTGCTGCTGAGAGCAATGATTCTTATTTCAACATAAGCATCTCCCGCTCATATATATATATATTATATATTATATATATATACATATATATATACTCCCTCTCTTTATCTCTATATAAAAAAAACTTTCTTCTCACCCTCCCAATGGGGGTGGTCTTTTTTATCCTTCCTCATTTTCGCGTCCTGTACCAGAGGCCTAGGAATTTGAGGGTTCTGCGCAGGATCTTACTTTGTTGTTCCTAGCATTGTGCTTTTCTGTACAGAGAGTTCAGATGTTGCTCCTGGGATCTGTTGTAGCCATTAGAGATGAGCGACTTTGCCTTCTTTCGGGTCAAGTCGGGTTTCGTGAAACCCGACTCTCTCAAAAGTCGAGTCGAACGAAGTCGGCCGACTAACGGAAATGGTCGGGTCGGAGTGGAAAATCCGACCCCAATGCAAGTCAACGGGGAATAAAAGTCGGCAGGGAGTGAAGGACAGCAAACACACCTACAGTGCCCATTTCAATGCCAACTACATCAATTGTTATTACTTAAGCTTGGCAACCTTAATTAACTTTATAATAATAGTAACGCATTGAAAACTGGGGGTTATTTGGCTAAAGTTGTGGGGGGGCAGTGCTCGCTCCAGGTTTTCGTGGGCTCCAGGCCAAAGAGTCTCAGTGGGTCCCTTTAACACATACCACAATTCATGATGCTCCGATACGGCAGAGAAATACAGGTATAGTACAATGCCAAATATTTCACTTCTTACATTACATGACTGATATCTATTTTAAATTCCAGAACAGCTCAAAAAACGGACAGTATAGTCCTCCATACAGTATTATGGGCACCACATAATGCGCCATACAGAATAATGAGCCCCATATATTGCTCTATACAGAATAATGAGGCCCATATATTGCTCCATACAGAATGGGCTCTATATAATGCTCCATACAGAAAAGGTCCCATATGTACTCCATATGATGCTCCATACCCTATATGAAGCCCCATAAATAATGAACCCCATATGATGCTCTAGTATATGATGGGCCCCATATATAATTCTCCAGTGTATAATGCTCCCCATATATTGCTCCAACCATTAAAAAAAAATGAAATACCTCTCCTCGCTGGGCACTGCTCTACTCTGGACTCCTCAGCGTCGCCATCTTCCAGCTCTCTGCACTGTGACTGTTCAGGCAGAGGGCGCACAGACATGACGTCATCATGCTCTCTGACCTGAATGTCACTGTCAGGAAACATGGAAGACGTCACAGCGGTGGAGCAGGGAGAGGTAAGTATTGCAAGTGCTGGGGCCCTGAGCTAGCAGGGGGGGCACACTTGTGGGCAGTGGGAACTGGCGCAGGGCCCCTCATAGTACGCCGGTGTCTCTGACGGCTAGTGGGCCCCCTCACCTGCTCAGGGCACTGGTACTTGCCTGGGTGCGCCAGGTGCTGACCCGGCCCTGAGGGGGTACAGCCCAGTTAGGGAGGTGGAAAAACTGGCACATCTTGAGGTGTAGGCTGGACGTTCAGCAGCTGCAAATGGAGAAATTGGAGAAGTCGGAGGAAGAGGAGGACAAAGCGAGCCATTTTGCTGGCAACCTATGTGTCATCGGGGAAGGTGGTACAAAATCCTTTGAAACCCAGGCATGGTTCATTTTAATGAAGGTGAGATCACCTACATTTTGGGTCGACAGCCGGGTTCTTCTTTCTGTCAGAATTGATCCAGCAGCACTGAACACTCTTTCTGATAGCACACTACCAGCAGGGCAAGCGAGCTCCTGTAAGGCATATTGTGCCAATTCAGGCCAGGTGTCCAGTTTACAGGCCAAGTAGTCAAAGGGGAATGAACTGTGAGAGAGAACATCAATAGGGGAGGAGAGGTAATTTTGAACTATAGTTGACAACTGTTGTCTCCTGTCTGTTACAATCGATTCAGTATTACAAGACGTGTAAGCGGTACTCGATAAATCAGTCCACAACATGGTCATGAAACCCCTGTCTCCAATGCCAGTTCGGCTGTGTACACCACGAACACCGCTTCCATTTGGCCCAGTACGGCTCGTGGTAGAACCTGCACCGCTGCTGTGTGCTGGGAATGCCTCTAACAAACGGTTTACCAGAGTTGCTGGTTTGTTCGCCAATATTAGCTCTAGGTTCTCCTGTGGCATGATGTTCTGTAATTTGCCTTTATAGCGTGGATCGAGGATGCTGGCCAACCAGTATTCGTCATCCTTCATAATTTTGGCAATGCAGGGGCCCCTTTTTAGGATCCGCAAGACATAATCACACATGTGGGCCAATGTTCCAGGTGTCAATGATGCACTGCCAGTGGTGGGTGGAGGTGCGCTTTCTGCCAAATCCACATCCCTCAATTCACGCACAAACCTTGTACCTGACCTTGGCAAGCCAACATTTTCTCTTGCCCCCTGAGAAGCATCATCTTCCCCAAAATAATCATCCCCCTCATCCTCATCCTCCTCCTCATCTTCTTCCTCCACCTCAACCAGGACAGTTCTCTGAGCAGACAATGCCTGACTGTCATGAAGGCTTCCCTCCTCCTCCTCCTCCGCTGCAGACGCCTGATCCTTAATGTGCGTCAAAGTTTGCATGAGCAGACGCATAAGTGGGATGCTCATGCTTATGATGGCGTCATCTGCGCTTACCAGCCGTGTGCATTCCTCAAAACACTGAAGGACTTTACAGAAGTCTTTCAGCTTTGACCTCTGCACATCCGACAACTCCATGTCCGCCCTCAAACTGCCTTCCCGTGGATCCTCCCACAAATGCATTACAGCCTGCCTCTGTTCGCACAGCCTCTCAACCATGTGCATGGTGGCTTTCACCTTGTTGCAACGTCTATGATTAGGCAGTGCTTGGGGAGGTGGAGTGATCGCTGCAGCCTCTGCATATGATTGGAGTCTAGGGGCGAGCGACGGATGTGCGAGCACAGTTTTCGCACCTTATGGAGCAGGGCTGGTAACTCCGGATAATTATTTATGAAGCACTGCACCACCAGTTTCAAGGTGTGAGCCAGGGAAGGTATGTGTCTGAGTTTTGCCAGGGCTATGGCTGCCACAAAATTACGGCCGTTATCACTGACTACCTTGCCTGGCTCAAGATGTAGACTGCCCAGCCATGGCTCAGTTTCTCGCTGCAAGTAGTCGGCCAGTACCGCCGCGGTGTGTCTGTTGTCGCCCAAAGACATCATCTTTAAAACAGCCTGCTGATGCTTACCACTAGCTGATCGATAGTGGGACACCTCATATGCAACACTGGCAGCTGCGGATGGAGTGCTCGTGCAACTGCGCTCTGTCGACGAGCTATTTGCTTCTGGAAGAGGAGGAGGGTCGACACACAGCCAACTATTGCCTATACCGTGGGCAAGGCAGCACTGTCCCACCACCGCTGTCCCCTGTGACCCTGCATCCACCATATTAACCCAGTGCGCAGTGATGGACCGTAACGGCCCTGGCCATGCCTACTGAGCCCATGCATCTGTTGTGAGGTTGCACCTTTCCACTCACTGATTGTTTGAGTGCATGGACAAGCGGTCTTTCACATGCAGGTGGAGGGCAGGGATGGCTTTTCTAGAAAAGAAGTGCCGACTGGGTAGGTCATAGTGTGGGAGAGCGTTAGGCCATGAGCTCTCGGAAAGCTGCACTTTCATCCAAACGGAAGGACATCTTCTCTAATGAGATCAGTTTGGCAATGTAGGCATTCAAAGCCAGTGAGGTTTTGTAGTCCGTCAATGCTTGCAATTGCTTGGTGTTTAAATATCTAAGATGCAACTGGTATTCAATTTTTGGAGATTTTTCCCTCGGCTAAAGGTCCTTCCGCACTTCTTACAGATAACCTTTGCCTCATCAATAGGATTTTGGTAAAAAAAAGTGCCACACTGCACTCTATTCCTACTATGGGATACATTTTCAGGTCTTGCACGCTGTGCTAATTTGACCATCTGCCAAGCTGTCCTGCAACTCTTTTCTTTTTTAACCGTTTTTGGTGTTGGCCCGCCAATAACAGCGCT